>JAYMGJ010000493.1:0-42963 GCA_037178675.1 Scleroderma bovista
CAAATTGTTTAATTCAATGGGGCTTTACTGAAAGTTGCCTACATAATTTCGCAAGGTATGAAGGGTAAGGCCGTCCAACGACGGTCATCATAAGTTTAAACTCTGCAAAGGAGCCTCCTTTCATTTTCTAAGCAGAATGTAGATCGGATCCCCCAATACAATGCTGGCCATATGTCGGAACGATCCCGTTAGGGATAACAGCAAACCACCAAACGATGCATATGCAGTTCTGCAACAGGGGTCAACTCTGACAGGAAGGGGGCTTATGAGACTTACACTATCTCGGCTGTTCCCCCATCGAATTTGTAAACCTGAAAGTGTGTCTGCATCGTCCAATATGATGCGTTCGAGATAAAAAGCATACCTTTCCGTACATGACATAGTCGTAATCGTCTTGAAGGCCCTCTTTCCCCTTCCCATCGGGTCGCCAGACATCTCTGTCCTTGTCATCCGCGTCAGCTCCCTCTGTACCGGTGACAGGGCCAACGTGACGGGACAAGGAGGAGGCGAGAGCCATAGCGATAGTCTGGCCCTCAGCGAGAGGGAACAACTCCTTGTTGTAATCCAATGTCATGTCCATATCGTAGTTCCTTGATCGCGCATACAATCGAGACACTGTCCCGACATGTACCTTGACTAGGTATCCATGATACATATTGGAAACGAACCTCTGTCGAATTTCTTCCCTTCCTTGTCGATGGCATTGACCGTGAAGATATCATCGAACACTACGTTCGATGAAGCGGATGTCATGGTTGTAATAAAAAGGCGTGTGAAAGGTTACACAGTAATTACAGTATGCTTCTTCGCCATTTCGTTGGCAGTTTACATTGGTGCGACCTATGTCTTCGTGGTCTGCATCAGTCTGCATTTCAGACGCCCAACTGACGTTGTCACCTATGCTCTACTACGACTCCGCGATACAGTTGGCGCATGCTTCTAATACAGAACCAATTCCTACAGGCAGCCAATGAAATTATGCAATCACATTTGGGGTTACTCGAGTGACCTCATAGGGGCCGATCCACTTTTCTGTAAGCTTCTTAGAAGCGCAATTTAACATACGAAGGTTGTCCGTTGAAAGCCAGACTTGCTGGCCAACAGTATAATCTGGGGCGGGGTTTCTATGCTTATCCGCCTGAAGCTTCATGTTGCGTTTAGCCTTTTCAGAAGATTCAATGACTTTGTTAAATATGGCAGCGAAGTCCTTAGCCACTGGGGCTAGTGTCTGCATGGGCTCTACACCCATGTGCGGGGAATAACTCTGGGTAATTCCAAACGGGGAATTGGTGGTAACCTCCGAGACCCCTTGTATGAGTTCACAATCACCCATGTCCAGGACAATTCAAACTCGCTCGCGCTGTCACGCACCAAACGTGTTTGGTACTGTGGACATGGAGAAAGTTAGCCGATGAAACTAATGCAAAGAATGCACACCCAAGATCTGTTGAAAGATTGTCCCGACTTGAGGGATACAGACAGCCCTCGCTATCCATATCACGCAAAGTCAAGACTATCCTTATGCAAAGAATGAATACAAGCTTGTTGTAGCCATCTATCGCACAAGAATGACTATCCTGATGCGAAAGATGAATGCCAACATGGACAGTCATCTATTGCACGAGAACCACCAAGAAGCAGAAGAATCCAAGGATTGGTGATCATTTCAGTATGAGAGAGGAATGCAACCTACTGCAGTCCAACTCCCATACCAGAACAACCAAAGAAGCAGAAGAAACGATAGAGAAACAAAGGAGAAAAGGAAGAATCATTTTTAGCGCCCAAATGTCAAATTTAGGCGCCCAGTGCCGGCATTCCGATATTTTGAATAGCTCCTACATTTTTGAAGCTATCAATCATGTGACTATACCATCATGGAGCCTAGACTGTGGTCTATCTGCCTGTCAAGTTCTGACGTAAATCTGTTCATTTCCCACGGAGATATTCCACCAGCAATCCAGACACCCGCTTCATCACTCACTATGGAGTCTGCATTTTCTCTGGAATGTTTCTCCGCTATTGCAGCAGACCTCAACTATGTCCTGCTCTTGGGACAGCCTCTCCCTGAGCTCCTGTGTACTGTCTGGTACATATCTTCCCAGCCTGCTCCCTCAGTCCCTCTCATTCTTGGTCAGCGCATTCTCCTCGTCAGTCCTGCGTCACGCACATACTTTGGTCGTCTCAAGTCTATCGTTAGACTTGAAAATTCATACCTGGTCATCTCTGTGTCTCCTGAGTCCTCTGCATATGGTCCTTTCATCCCAGAGTCCTGTCACATCCATCTCCCTCTATCATTCATCTTGCTTCCCTGGACACGTCGAATCCGCTACTTGCAATTCTCTTCCCTGCTATCCCGCAACAAACATGAATGAAACAGTGCTCTAGAACCCTTCTTAGGAGCCCTAATAGAGTACAGAACCTTCCCCTTACTGCTCAAGGGAAGACTGCACTTCAGGAGCACCAAATTTCGCGTTTTTGCTCTACAGAAGCTCAATCCAAGGGATTTGTGACACTCTGTGACCAGCTGTGACTCTACTTGTCATTCCAGGCCCCCTGACACTGCTCTTCTGGTCGGATCAATTCTTTTATTATCCCCCAGCCACTCCCATCAGTGGCACTGCTTCAGAAGCTCATCTCCAGATCTAAAGTTCAATAAATCACAGGTTGTGCTTCCCTTCTGTCTGAGTCACACAGAGTCACTCTGGCTCACTCTGACTCACTCTGCTGCGCATTATTCATCCCCTCTTGGCATTACTAATCCCCATTACTCCCCTTACCAATCACTTACCAATCATCCTTCAAATCATGCTTATCATGCTGCTTATCAATTCATGACTCATGCCCCTATGATTCATATGCATTATGTCATTGCATATGCTCATTTAGCTTCGATCTACTCATCCCCTGCTTTCCCCCCCTCTCTTTTGGGCCCCATGCAATGATTTTTCCATATTCTTGGTTATACACCCCTTTTTACCTATGTTTTTGCTCTTTCCCTTGGCTCAGCAGCTTGTTCAGGCTCTCCCCATCGATGACTCAGCCTGATTACACTGCTTATCAATTGCTCACCAATTTCTTACCAATCTCTTACCAAGCACTTAGTCATTTGTGCTTACAGGGCCACAGCCCCTCCTGTATATAAACCAGCAGCCAAAGGCTGCAAGGAAGTGTCTGCTTCCCCCTCAATAAAGCGACCAATTCACTCTCCCTCACTGTCTATAAGCTCTATCTCTGTCTTTGGACTTGTAGGTCACTCAGTGCTGGCCTAAAGCTCCTATATTGTTGTTTATCAGATATATCTTGTATCTGATCATTTCTCTAGGCTGAAGCGCAGTCTAGCATCACTGTCCACTCTATCCCATCACTGTCCATCGCATTCTTGAAGCAGGAACTGTCCCCTTGCTTCCCTGTTGCTCCATCACTGCTGTTACACCCCTGTCATCAATCTATCATCGCTTTTCTATCCCAGGACTCTTCCTAACCACTGTGGTAGGCTAAAGAGGAGTCAATACCATCCCCAGTCGCATATCATCCCCATCAGAAGCCCTTCCCTTCCCTCCTGCATCCTGCCTGAAGGCGTGCAGCACATCCCTCTGAGGAGATTAAATACCAGAAACGCAAAGGAAGACCACCACTCGCATATTGCTGTCATTTGGTGTTGGTTGTTGGTTGTTCTGACCTCTTCCCTCACTTAGGCGCACAACAGGTGTACCAGTGCGGGTCCCAAGTGCGGGTGTGGGTCAGCACTGGGGCACCCACACCAGAACCCACAGTATTCAACTACATACTGTGCCAAGGTAAGCCCTCTCCTACTCTGATCACCTCGACTACTAACCTTTCGATGTTGCTCCCCAGTCCTTCTCTGTCCACCTTCCGCTCACCATCACTCAGTTTACAACACACCCATGGCCACATGGATGACAGCAATGACCAGCGTCAACAGCACAACCACCACCACAACCACCATGACAATGCACTTGTGATCACGACGACCAGCATCACGGCCATCATGTCCCTCTGGATGACAACAATGACAACAATGACAGCAGCACATCCACGCCAGATCGACAACGACAATGGCAGCATGTCCATGCGAGCACGACGAAGACAACAATGTCGAGATGCTGATGGTAAATGCCATGGCGAGATGATGACGATGACGACAGCAGTGTGTGCACGCCAGAATGACAATGACGACAATGGCAGTGTGTGCACGCCAGAACGACAACGACAATGACAAAACCAGCATCGATGGCACAGCCACCACCACAACAAAGATGACAATGACGAGGCATGCATGCCAAATGCCACCATGACACGGTGACGACGACAATGGTGACGGCGGCAGCGTGTCCATGCCAGAATGATGAAGACGATCACGGCGAGTTGGCAACACGTCCATGCCAGCAGAAAGACACTGAGATGCCCATGACAAGACAACAACGAAAATGATCATGGCGACAACGCCAGCGCATGCATGCCAGTGCCAGAACAACAGGGGTGACCACCCCTCCACCCAGCCTCGCGATGACAATGAGATGTCCATGGCAAATGCCAAGGGCGAGACAACGACGACGACAGCAGCGCCAGGACAATGGAGGTGACCACTCCTCCACTCAGCCTCACGATGACGATGAGACGCCCATGGCAAGGTGAGATGACGACACCAGCACCAGGACGACAAAGGCAACAATTCTTCCATCCAGCATGACCACATGATGACCATCACACAACGGCAACGACCCTCCACCCAGCGCAGATCTGGGTACAGGTACACAGGTGGACACCCACAGGTACACCTGTGCCATTCCCTACCTACCTGTCTATCCCATTGCATGGGTATGGGTATATCACGGTACCCAACCACTCCACCACCTGATCATATCACCATGTTGGTTGTCCCCACATGCCGTATTCATGGAATAGTACAGGGTCAGTTTTAGAGGGATCTATGAAATACCAACTTCAACTAAGGTAGTGGACATTCATTCTCTACCCTAATCACATGACATGTCACACCATGATGCTGTGCTTGCACCACTGTTATACAACATTACAGTTCTGTCCAAGAAAATTAAAGTGTAGGTTGAATACAAAATACTCAACATGAAACATTAAGTTTCTACTAATACTACAATCAAAAGTTTAATTTCCCACATGGTTGATGAATATATCAGTGCATGTTCTTTCCACTGCCTCAGTACAATATGATCCTTCCTCCAACCCTTTCGTATTATCCAAATATGAATCTAATAACACCTCAGGTGACCATGATCAACTAACCAACTTGGTCGTCCATTGACACTAACTTTATGTAGTATGACTATAAATATTTTAAATAGTCCAGACATGTTCGTGGTATTACCGACACTTGAGACATGATGGAGAACGATGACACCATTACAGCAATTATACTTCCTTTTCGATGTTTGTCACCCCAGATGATATGTTTGTTTTCTTTCACATATCACTATTTACTACACAGTTGATCTTTATACATTTTTTTAGCTGTTGACGATCGTCCAAAAGCACTCATCAATATGTATTCTTATGTGACTCTGTCTGTCATAGAAGGACAACAAATTATCGAATATCTGAACCAGTTAGCTCGACATCCAGAATACATGAACTGGTCAAATGTTCATCGACGGCTTTGTGAATTGCTCGTGGTTTGATTCCATTCTTGACTGTATAAAATACTATGTTCTGATTACACCTATAAGCCTTCTTCATGTGAACTATATTTGCAAGACTCCAATAATCCTCGTGCTTGCATTCAATGTCTATGTGGATGTGCTGTCCTCACTTGGCATCAATTGCCGCCACATACTCCCTTCGGAAAGACAACATGTTTTAGGATCACTTTTTTCCTGCGCACATCACCTCCATTTTCTGTTCTTGACTTGGCGAGTTTGCTATTATATATTATTGGAGAATGTGCCCCTCAAGTGACTGATCCATGCCAACTTTTTACTCATCTTGGATATGTTGTATGTCCTGATGGGGTCTGTGGGGTGTTGTTATGCACTTCATCACTTGCAAAAGCATACGAGAGTGCTGTTGTTGCTGCAGTCGGGGGCCCTGACCACCATGCAATTAATGGCTGGCCTGTCCTGACATGGCCCCCATGTCGCGCTGTTGTGCGTCACACTTATCATGTTCATTTGTCCATTCAAATTATCAAGTGAGTGTTTAACTTTTTGATTCTTTTCTTATCTTTTTCTGATTACATTGACCATAGACGACTTGGTGTCTCTTTCCTTTGATCTTTCTTTTATGGTACATTTCATTTGTTGTATTACTGCCCTTTACTCCCAAATTCCATATGATTACTAGTACATGTCTGCTATTCAAATGTTCTATCCAAAGGCTTATGTTCTCAAATGTAATGTAATAATTATATGCCTTCAATCTACTTTTTTTGTACTTCAAGTTTGAAAGTCCAAAATGCTTGCATTGTCATGATCAATTCCTGTGAAAACAGATGTCATCTAACTTGACTTTGTGATGTCTATAGGATGTCACTGAACACGATGAATAAGACCTTGAAGTGTACATGGACACTTTCCAATTTTGAAAAAGAAGCTACTGACCAAGCGTACCAGCACCCACCGGTACTCTTATCCATGATCTGACATCAGGGATATCTACACCCCTGTATTGAACAAGCATGCCACTCCACAACACCACTGTCATTTCATGATTGCTCAGAATCACATGACAACTTAGTCTTAATGTAGAAAAGTCTGCCAAAACAGACTACAATAAACACAGTGCTCGAATGAATTAGAGTCTAGACACACTGAAATCTGCTCTGATGAAATCTGGCACTTCTAATTCGCTGTGAAATTTCTTCTTACCTCACCAACTCGTTTCTTCTCTGGTATGTTTTACTACTCCTTGCATTGAATATCATCTTTTGAACCAACAAAACTTTCAATTGTTTGAAGTGATGACAACATCTACACAGCCTCTCTGGCTCATTGGACCAATTTCTACACCCACTTTGAAATGGGGTGAACATCAACAAGGCCAAATACATAATTGTAAAATATGTGGTGTTGAATTACTTACGGGTGAACAGTCAGGATTTTGCTGTGGACCTAATGGTTCACGGTACCATGATGTCCCTCCCTTACCCCCCCTACCACCTGAAATTGAAGCTATCATGATACACCCACAAATTTCATCGCTATCGAGAATTCTCAATCTCATCTTTTCATTTGCGTCTCTCGAGACAACACACCCCTTTCCCACATTTTCTGGCAGTCCTGGTTCCTTAGCTATTCAAGGACGTGTATACCATCAAATTTGACCTACACACTGTAATTCTGCTATCCGATGGTTACTATTTGATGGCTTCATGCAAAATGTCCCACATGCTGATCATGCTGCATCTCTACCTGCTGATTGGATTCCTTCTATGCAACATGCACTTCTTGCCATTAACCCCTTTGTATCTGCTCTGAAACACCTTAGTCGTCTCACAACATTAGACTGTCCTGATGCAGAACTCATACTTCTCGACTCTGGTCAGGAAATCGCTGCTTTGATGTCATTCAACAACACAGCCCAGTCTGAACTTCATGCATGCCATTTGATTATTTCTCCTGTCACTGGACATAACCAAGCAATTCCGACTACCAGCCGACTTTGGGAGCCTCTCGCATACCCTTTATTTTTTCCCCATGGGACACCTGGATGGGGTTTGACAAATAAGAACACACTCAACATACATCCCAGCAATGATTGTATGTGACAATATCTTATTACAGGACGAATCATTCATTCATGATATTTACTACATAGCAGCACCAAATGAAACTACTGGTACTGCTCCGACCACTCAAATGTGGTACTATTGTGCTTGACTACTTCGTGAACATCGTTTTCACATATTTGGACATCTAACCAATGAGTATGTGGTCAACATGTTCAGCAGGGACCTTGAATGCCGCTTGAACTACATCCAGAATAACCAACAATGAATTCGAAAAGAAGATGCTGAACTTATGGGATATGATGGTGATGAACAACTGTCAGAAAATATCTACCTTCCATCTTCATTCTTGGGATCAAAATGATGGGTCTCAAATCAGATTTCCGACTCCCTTGCAATTGCAGCTGCACTTGGCAATCCAACATTCTTCATTACAATGACGTGTAATACACAATGGCCTGAAATTCAATCCAAACTTCTTCCTGGACAAACTTTCACTGATATTCCTATTGTCATTGCCCACGTATTCAAGAGGAAACTAACTCTCCTCCTCAGAGCTATAAAAACAATGTTTCGCAATGTAGGCAGGCAGATATATTCGATCCATTGTGTTGAATTTCAGAAATGTGGTCTGCCGCATTCCCATATCCTTGTGAAATTTCCATCCTCCTGCAACACTCCAGATGACATCGACTCTATTGTCTCTGCTGAAATCCCATCCAACCCAGACGATGCAGACCTAGTGAACACTTTCATGCTCCATCACCACTCATCTGCAGATCGTCCTGCTTCGAAATATTGCCAATGAGAACTTCCCAATGGGTCACATCAATGTCGCTTTGGATATCCCCACCCGTTGCAACCAACAACCACAATTGACACCAAGGGCCATGTCCATTACCGATGCAGACACGCAGGAGATGAAATGGTTGTTCCACATTGTCTACCCCTTCTACGCAAATTTTGGTGCCATATGAATTTCGAGGTCTCCAGTACTTCCCATATTTTTCAATATCTGTTCAAATATGTACACAAGGGTACTACACCATTCTTGTCTTCCTATCTGCAATTGCTAATGATATTTTATATGTATAGCACCTGATAGCACTTGCTATCACCTGCTCCAGTTGAACAGGAATACTGAAGTTGTAGATGAGATTGAAGAATATTGGGATGCACATTACCTCTCAGCAGGTGAAGCTGTCTGGTGCATCTTGGGTTTCCACATAATGAAAAAAGAACCATCAGTCACAGCACTTCCAGTCCATCTTCCTCATTCATGCTCTCATCACCAATACCATCGTACCAGTGCCGACTCAAGCATGCTATCCCTCCTAAATCATTATTTCCATCGGCCAGATGGAACATTCTTTGATGACAGTGGACACCAACAATGTTTTGACGACATAACATACGCTCAATATTTCTCTCTCATTCAACTTGCTAAAACATGACCAGACATGTTCTGCACCACATTCTCATGAACGGAATTCTATCCCTGGTTGTCCTCGAATGCTCGTGATTCAACACGACCATTCCCACTTACACCTCTCTCGACTCCAACCTATCTGCCCTTCCGAAGGTGAACTATTTTACCTTTGCACTATACTACAACATTGACCTGTGCTCTCCTTTGAGGATGCCTGAACTGTCCTGGATGAAATCCATCCAACATTTCAACAAGCAGCACGAGCAATGGGCCTCTTCACAAATCAAAATGAAGCAGAACTCGCTATACAAGAAGGGATTGCAATGCTCAAAACACCCCAGCAACTACAGATTTTATTTGTTCACCTCTTAGTTAATGACTGCGTCATTACTCTGCTCGCAATGTGGAATACATACAAATTGTCTATGGCAATGGACCACATCCTTCAATGTGGTAACAATGCTGACATTGGAATCAATCGTGCACTCGACGATATCAGGAAATTACTTGAAGAATTTGGGGGTACACCTTCTGACTATGGACTTCCTGAATCTGGCCCTCAATCTACTGAAATCCTCCATGAAATCCTTAGATGGGGATTTCAAACGCCAACCCTCTGTGCGCGTGCAAACACTGCCCGACTTAGTATGTCACATGAACAAGGAACTATTTTTGACTCCATCATCCATGCGGCTGTTAATTATCAACCACTTCTGGCATTTATTGATGGTAAAGCAGGGTGTGGCAAAACATATCTCGTCAACGCAATCTGTGACAAGTTGCAGTCTCTTGGACGGATTGTATTACCTACTGCTACATCTGCCTTCGCAGCCCAACTGTATCCTGGTGGGAGAACAACTCATTCCATGTTTAAGGTTAATATCTTCAGTTGTAATTGCCTTTACCTGACGAATATGCATAGATTCCTGTAAACGACAAGAGCCAAATGTTACAATCACCCATCTCACCAACAGATGCACGTGGAGAACTCATACGATCCACATCCACCATTGTCTGGGATGAGGCTCCTATGGCTAATCATGCTGTCCTTGCCTGTGTTGAAGAGGTTTGCCAAAATGTGATGGCAAACAATGAGCGATTTGGTGGCAAGGTGATAATACTACTTGGAGACTTCCGTCAAACATGTCCTGTCATTTGTGGTGGCACACGAAGTGAAATTGTTGATGCGTCTATAAAATCCTCTCCACTTTGGCCACTATTTAAAGTCTTCCGACTCACCACTCCCATTTGCAATGTGCAAGATCCAGATTTTGCTTCGTTCGTAGATGAAATTGGTGATGGTGCTGGCCCAGACATCCCATTAAACATGATTCCGTCTATAACAAACATTGAAGAACTTATCAACTTCGTCTACCCTGCGGACGTCATCACCGACCCTACCTCGTGTCTGAGATGCGCTATACTTTGTCCTACAAATGCACAGGTTGATGGGTACAACAATACGATCACCTCACGCATCCAAGGTATAGAACGGACATACCTCACAGCAGACACTCTTCAGGAAGCAGAAGACACTGGTTTGATACCCCCTGACAGTGTCCTCGATTATTTTTCCATAAATACCCCTCCAGGTCTGCCACACCACTCACTCAAAGTGAAAGTGAATGCTGTATACCGACTGATCCACAACTTTTCCATTGACCTTGCATTAGTAAACAATTGTCATGTAATCGTTGTTGACACCGGAAGGCGACTAATAACTGTATGCATCTTGCATGCTGTTGCAGATCGTACATCCATTCACACCAATGACATTCTCATACCACGAATCTCTTTCACTCATACACTACGCTCTGGACATACTCTTCTCCGTCATCAATTCCTGCTTGCACCTGCATATGCAACTACTTTCAACAGTTGCCAAGGCCTGACTCTCGATCATGTCGGCGTTGATCTCACTACGCCTGTCTTTTCTCATGGCCAACTTTATACTGCCATGTCTTGCATTCGTCATTGAAGTCATGCACGTCTTCGTCTACCCCCCAGAGAAAGTTCTACACTAAATGTAACTTTTCCTGAGCTATTAGTCTAGCTTCCATGTCTCTTATATTATACATGTACTACCTCTTATATCATTCCCTATGTCGCCGCAGTGAAGCGAGGCTATGTCTTGTATCTTATAAATAGATGTCAGGATGCCATAGATGGATAGTTACTTAGCAGCCATTACCTTCCACTGATCAGGCTGGTGTCAAAAAGTTGTGTGATTGATCATTTAATGCCAGATGGATGACTGAGTGATGAGGATATATACCTGCAGGGAGAATTGTTGTGAGTTTATAGGCTATTATCTTCTTACCCACAGTCTGATGTTCATTGACAATATAAGTGCAATAATTTTATTTTTCTGAACAAGTAATATCATTGTGTCATCTATGATAATGCTATGACATTCATTGACCATGGAGTTATCATCCTGATATCCATTGATATGTTGTATGCAATAATTTTATTAATTTGGACAAGGGATATCTATCAATGTCATTGTGTAATGCTATTGATAATGTGAGTGCAATAATTTTATTACCCTGAACTAAAGATGTCACTCTGTTGTTTTGTGTAATTCAATGGCATCACTGACAAGCAAGTTGACATTCTGACATCCATTTATAACTCAGGGAAGTGCCAGTCATCACCTATGATGCTGCATTACTCAATGTAAATATTATTGTCATCTACACTTTTTTTTACAATCCTTCACAAATTTTTATATATAACACTCAGTTTTTATTTATTTACAATCCTCTGCATAACATTTTTATAGAACTAGTAACAACAAATGTGTGATTACAAAGGCCTTTGTTTGTGATCAGCATTGATGAGGGGTAGGGAAATCAAAACACATTCATCAGGAAAATGGGGAAGTGCTGGTATGACAGACATATCTTACAAATAGATATTAGTGTGATATAGATGGATAATTGCTTAGAAACTATTACCATTTGCTGATCAGACTGGCACCAGAATGTTACCTGCCTGACCCTCTGATATCAGGAAGATGGTTCAGTGATGAGGATATATACCTGCAGGCAGACTTTTTGGGAGTTTATAAGCCATTATCCTTTAACTCACAGCCAGACATGCATTGATAATGTGAGTGTAATAATTTTATTACTCTGAACAAGAAATATCTAACAATGTCACTTTGTTATTTTCTGGTAATTCAATGACATTTACTGACCAGCCGGCTGTCACCCTGATAACCATTAATAATGTGAGTACAGTAAATTTATCATTCTGAACAATAAATATCTGAGGGTGACACTCTGTCATTCCATGTCAATTCAATGGTATTCACTGACCAGACAGTTGTTGTCCTGATATCCATTGATATTGTAAGTACAATAATTTTATTATTCTGAACAAGAAATATCTAAGAGTTTCACTCTGTCATTCTGTGGTAATTCAATGGTATTAACTGATCAGACAGTTGTTGCCCTGACTTCAAATGATAATGTGAGCACAATAATGTTATCATTCTGAACAGAAATATCTAAGAATGTCACTGCTATCTTGTCCCTACAATTACACACTCAACCTGATCATGTACAAAATAGTAAACATATTCCCCCTCATTTTAGTTGACACATAGCTTTCACCACTGATCAGTAAAAATTCACTTTTTTATACAATGCTAGTAGTATGGAACCTTATACTAGTATAACTCATCAGTTTAAAGCTTTGCCTATGCCAGTAGGGTATTCACATCACCAACCCAGGACCACAGGGGTCCAAGCTTATTAGGACTATGACAATAGTAAGTATGGTGCTATGGTACCTTGTAATGCAACCTTGATCCAGATGAGATATCACGCACACCTTGGTGCTGAACACTGCAAGCATTTCTCAATGTTTCATGACAAAACATTGTAAAAAATTAGAAGAAAGAGATACTCTTTTATTTACAATTTTTTTAAACAAAAAAGACAAATATCATACAAAATCTTTTTTATCTTTTCTTTGCCAAGACATGATTTGAGATCATTTCTTATGTTAGGACTGTAAAAAATTCAACCTATTTCTTCAACCTGTTCCTTGCAAAACAAATAATGAAAAGACAATGTAACTTTTCTCATAGAAAGTATTTCAGTATGTTTTATTATAAATAAGACACCATATTATTGTTGAAAACATGTTGAGAGAAAAAAGTAAAATTTTCTTCAAGAAACATGATTGTTCCTGGATACTGATTGGCTGGCTAGAGTGTTATAACCAATTATATATAGCATATTTCCTAAACATTTATTCTTGTGGAATAGAGTATCTTTTGTTTCAATTTTTCACTGCAAAAAAATTGAAAATGTTTGCTGTGAGAAAAGTTACATTGCCTTTTCTTCATTTGTTTTCCAAGGGACAGGCAGAAGAAAAAGGTTAAATTTTTTATAGTCTCAACATAAGAAATCATGTCAAATCATGTCTTCACACAAAAATGACAAGAATAATGCTGTATGATATTTGTTTTTCTTGTTAAACAAAATTATAAGTAAAAGGGTATCTCTTTCTTCTATTTTTTTACAATGTTTTGTCATGAAACATTGAGAAATGCTTGCAGTGGAACATGAACTAGCTTTACTACCTTCCCCATATCATGCATGCAATCCAAGGTTGAACCCATCATCTTGTTGGCTAGTAAGAACATCTGGTATGAATACTATCAGCCTGTGAACGGAGACAATGAACAATCACCCCCTCAATGGGACATGAGAGAAAACAAAGAAGAATAAGGGAACTGACATGTTAAATGGACAATGCAAGAGGAGTGCAACAACAATCCTTGTGAATGTGATGAGAGCTGTACTGAGGTGAAGAAAGTGTGAAGATCTTGTGCAACGAAACAATGCAGTCTATACTGATTATGAGGCCAATGCAGAGATGAAAGAAGTGAAATGCACAATGTGAAGCACAACAACAAGAGTGAGAACACGTCAGAGTTGGCCCCATGGTAACAACAATCCATGGTAACAAAGGTATGAGAGTCCAGCAATGCATAACATGAAGAACAGCAAGTTGAACCCATGTGACAAACAGATGTGATATGCTGTGGTGATGCAAAAGGAAACAAGACAGAGAACTGTGTGAATGCAATGACAGTCCCTGAGTGTAACGAGAAACCATGTGGGTATAACAAGGACCCACATGGGTGTGACAATTGCCTCCACCAGTGCAAACAGCAAGGTAGACATTGCAGTGACCAAACAGACAAGACAGGGCAGATGAGAGGCTGGATGGAGACCGAGAGAGTCTGGTACAACAGAGATGAGTGTAACATATCGAGAACAACATAGTAACACAGTCCACATGAAGACCAGGACATGAGGACAGCTGACACTGATGATGAAAGGTGAGGCAAGAGATGCCAAGATGAAAAGCACAAGACATGCTGTGTGATTAATGAGCTGCCCCCTTGACCTGGTGGGTGACAGTATGATGAACATGACACAATGAGATGCTTGATCCCATTGACACTCCAACACACCCCCATCAATGGGATAGGGGGAAGAACAGGGACACAGGGACTAGGACATGAGACAGGACATAAGCTGAATGCAACCCACAACAACGAAGGCACAAGAATCCAGAGTCTTCCAAGTTGAAGTGTTGCAGTATGAGCTTGTGCCCCATAGTAAAAGTTGAGCAATGAGAGCACCTAGAGATGAAAGAGTACATGAAAATACTAAGATGGTTGCAAGGTGCTGCTGAGACAACAGATGTCACTGCAAGCATTTGTGGATGTTTTGTGACAAAACATTGTAAAAAAAATAGAAGAAATAGATACTCTTTTATTTGCAATTTTGTTTAACACAAAAGACAAATATTATACAGCATAATCTTTGTCATTTTTATCTCAAGAACTATTTCTTATGTCAGGGTAGTAAAAAATTTAATCTTTTTCTTCTGCCTATCTTTTGCAAAACAAAATGAAGAAAACACAATATAACTTTCCCTGTATTTAGGGACTAAAAACCATAATGTTCTGTGAAAAAATATTGTGAATCACATACACTATATACTTAACAAAAAAAGCCTATAATCATAAGGTATATCCTAATAAATGCTACTCTAAATAAACATCTCTTGTTCTGCCCATAAACATTACATGCATAACATCATTTTATTGCACAAATCATTTTAAATAAAACTCAACATGTTTATGGCCAAAACATGGAGAATGCATTTTCAATGTTTTTTGTTGAAAAATGATATGGATACCTGTGAGACCTGACTATCTAAACATGGACTGCCTCAAACATGGTGGTGAGGAAGACACCTAGGTAGCTAGTGGAATAGTGATTGTTGTTATGCTGGTGGGTGGGGCTGTTGACATTTGTCAACAGGGGTGGTGGCAGTGGTGGGGCTGGTGTCAGCTGTCATTGTTGTGCTGGTGCTGGAAGGACCATAGTTGTCATGCTGGTAGTGGGTAGGGCTGTCAAGTTGTCATTGCCTGGCTGGTGAGGCTTGTATATGCTGCAATACAATCATTTGTACCAAATATCATTGCAGATGGAGGTGATGCTTACTCTCTGAAGAACCTCTGATGGATCTCCCCACAATGTTGTCAATCTTACTTGATAGACCCAATAGACTGGTGGGAGGGATGTGATACCCTCAGTGCACCTTCCTCACAATGTTGATTGGGCCCAATAGACTTCTGTCAGGGGCTCTCAACCATTTTGGGAATTTAGCATAGTTGTGCTTCCCAAAGATTAGAAAGGCCAAACAAATACTTAAGCATGAGACTGAAGGGTATGGTCAAAGAACTGACTTAGTATAGATGCAGACACAGTGAGGGGAAAAGGCACATTGCATATGGTAAGAGTTCCCAAGATTGATTTAGCCATTGGCATTAAAGCTCCATGAAAAACTCTAGCTGGGAGTTATTGATGCAACTCTGAGGTGTCCCAAGATCTTTCAAAGGCATGTGGCATCTCTCATCCTGCATGTTGTGGCCACCCACATAATGACAACAATGATGGCAGTGGCCAGCCAACACTGCTATGACAAAAACCAACTTATGTGTTAATGTCAATGGCTCAACCACCTGTGAGCATGATGGCAAGTGCCAACACTACTCACTACAGACAACATCACTACTGTCCATGGCCATTGATGTGGACAGCCTGACCACCACATGAGCATGCCAAGCATGAGTGGCACCACAGCTTATTGCTGATGACACCACTGCCCCAGCTATCAATAGATTCCAGCACCACAATGACCATTGACATCTTTCAGCCCTGAGTTATTGACATGTTAATACCCACTAGTTAATAACATGGGAGTTTTTCATGGAGCCATAATTGGCATTGTCCTGATGGTGAAGTAATGAGTACAAAAGTCTGGTAATACTCATTATGGGAGACTGATATTAGACATATTTTCCACACTATTTTTAGAAAGTCAGGTCTCACAGATATCCATATCAACACATGTGATTTTTAAACTAAAAACATGAAAAATGCATTCTCCATGTTTTGGCCATAAACAGGACCATTAGTCATGTTATTGCTGTTGACAGCATTGTCTGGCATGTGTGGGCTTTGGTGATGTTGTGACTCATCACCATCAACATTGATGTAGTACCAGGGGTACATGGGCATGGATGGATGTGCCTGGTGTACTACAAATATATATATTTGTGTTGCTGTTGATGAACCTCAGTGAACATGTCATACTCCAAAAAACACAGCCCTCACCGAGTCAGTTCATCCCTAGAAACTCCCTTGCCAACATACTCTATGTCATCACCTACCTCATCTGCATCACCCCCCCACACCAGCTGGCATCAAGGACCTTTTGGCCAAGATTGTGACAACCAGCTCTTAGTTAACTAACAACTGACCTTCCAGCAGCAACCATTGCAGTGAACTTCCATAATCTTATTTTCCAGCTGTCATGATTCACACCATGTCTGTCCATGTATCTGACATCCCTTGTGCCCTCCACATGATGAAGATGTTGATGGCCCCACCAGCCAGGCAATGTCAACTTAACAGCCCTACCCACCACCAGCATGACAACTAATATGGTCCCTCCAGCACTAGCACAGCAATGACAGCTGACACCAGCCCCACCACTGCCACCACCCCTGTTGACAAATGTCAACAGCCCCACCCACCAGCATAACAACAATCACTATTCCACTAGCTACCTAGGTGCCTTCCTCACCACCATGTTTGAGGCAGTCCATGTTTAGATAGTCAGGTCTCACAGTCATCCATATCATTTTTCAACAAAAAACAATGAAAATGCATTCTCCATGTTTTGGCCATAAACATGTTGAGTTTTATTTAAAATGATTTGTGCAATAAAATGATGTTATGCATGTAATGTTTATGGCCAGAACAAGGGATGTTTATTTAGAGTAGCATTTATTAGGATATACCTTATGATTATAGGCTTTTTTTGTTAAGTATATAGTGTATGTGATTCACAATATTTTTTCACAGAACATTATGGTTTTTAGTCCCTAAATACAAGGAAAGTTATATTGTGTTTTCTTCATTTTGTTTTGCAAAAGATAGGCAGAAGAAAAAGATTAAATTTTTTACTACCCTGACATAAGAAATAGTTCTTGAGATAAAAATGACAAAGATTATGCTGTATAATATTTGTCTTTTGTGTTAAACAAAATTGCAAATAAAAGAGTATCTATTTCTTCTATTTTTTTTACAATGTTTTGTCACAAAACATCCACAAATGCTTGCAGTGACATCTGTTGTCTCAGCAGCACCTTGCAACCATCTTAGTATTTTCATGTACTCTTTCATCTCTAGGTGCTCTCATTTGCCACTGCCTCTATGCTCTGCTCCTGTCTCCTCACTCTCTGCATGCCTCTCTGCACACTCTCCCACTACATGTGCCCCCTGCAACATGTACAAACCTCTGGGTTTGTCCCCCAACCTCAACCTGTGCCTGCTCTCCCCTATCTCCCATTGCACCTCCTTGCTCTACACATCTTCCTCTGCCTCTGACTGCTCCTGTGCACCATCCCCTAAACTGCCTTCCTCACCAGCTCCCTCTGTGCTCTGGTCTTGCACTTCCTCGCTCTGCCAGCCCTCCTCTACCTGTGCCAGTGCTGTCCCATTGTGGGGAATGAACCTCTGCAGACGTCACAAATGCACTGCTCCACTGACTGGGAATCCCTCTAATGTCTCCAGTGAATGCTTCTTGTACCCATACCACCACCTTCCTCTTTGGGACAAGCCGTCCCCCCACCAAGCATCAGTGCTCATCCTCCTTGCCATGCACGATCCTTCTCTCGGAGATAGGAAAGTGCTACCATGCTTTCCCCAAGGGCTCCTTCAGTGCTCACTTTGCACCACCCGCAGTTCCCAGATTGGTTCTCCATCACTTTGGTGCCCACCCATTCTGGTGGTCCTGGACCATGAAAGCTGGCCCTAACACTGGCAAGTCATTCAACATCCCCACTGTCCCAACCTTGTGTCTGAAGGACAGCCTCAGGGCTGTCCACTGGATAGTCTCTATATTCCACGCATTCAAAACACAGCTCGCTCCCCAGGTGCTTGACCCAGCGATGGGTAGGGTTCTCCCCGCCTATGTCAAACTCTACCAAAACAACATGTTGCTGCACCTCCGTGCTCAACACTCCTACCTCATGGTAGGGAAACCTCCCCCTGCACCACCCCTCTTGCGCTGCCCCCCGGCCTCCATAACCCCCTGGTGTCATTGCAGAGCTCTGCATGGAGATTGCAGCTCTGTGAAAGGAAGTCCAGTCCCTTCGATCAATACATGAGGCCTCGCTTGCAGCCCCCCTCTCTCCATGCACTGCCCCCACTGTAGTGCCCCCTCACCCCCCCTCTACCTCCACCTCATCATCCATGTCTGTCACCCAGGAGGGCATCGCCCACCCCCAGCACAGGTGGCTGCAGTCTATTTTAGACCACCGGCACTGTCCACCCTTCTTCCACTCCATTGATTCCTCCATGATACCCTTCTACCCATTCAACACCCCTGATGACGTGCAGCAGGTGCTGGAGGTGATCTACACCTCGGATATGCCTTGGTTCGTGGGTTCTGACTCCAATGGCGATCTTCAGATCACTATCCGGGCCCCCCAGGAGTTGGTTGTTGCCGCACTTGCCATGCCTGATGGGGCCCTAACGCCCCCAGCCCCCAGTATATACCACCCAATGTAGTTTGGGACATAACCCCCTAGATGCACTTGGGGTGGGCTTCCTAGGAGGCCTGTTCTAGCCCGTGCTTACTGGCTTCGCCAGTGTGGGTTCGCGTCAGCCATGATCCATTGAGTAGCTATGTTCCGTCAACACGCACAGCCTGTACTCGTAGTAGTTTAGTGCGAAATAGGGCCTATCAGCCCTGAATGCACTTAAATGGAATCAAAAAAAAAATGTCTCTAGTCTGTATGAGTTGCCAGTGCGTCGAATGACATGACATGGTGCAGACCAGTGTAGTAGCAGTTTCTTGCTTGTTGTGAATGTAGTTTCTGTGGTGGCATCATGCACTTGAACTAGCTGGCCATCTTCGAATGTAACTATGCCTTCTCTTGATAGAATTACACTTTGATTGAAGGCTGCTTTCCATTTGATGGAGTGTAGTACTGCTTGGTCTCCTGCATCTAGGCATTGCTGGTCAACATATGTGAAGTGGACGTTCACATCCTCGGATGACAACTCTTGTGCTGTGACACCTGTGAGAGTTTGTGAGGTGTTGACAATGAATCCAAGTAAAAGTTTCTTAGGTGTGAACTGGAACACTGGTATTATGTATTCATTCAGGTGCTCAATGGCACTGTCAAAGTGGTCTGCCCAAGCTCATGTGATTTCCTCTGGCTTCACTTCATTGTATTTGTTCTCTCCTAAGCCTGGGCTGCATAGACACTTTAGTTATCCAAGGAGTTTCCCATTGGCATTTTCGACCAATCCATTGACCCATGGGGTGTATGCTGCTACTACCTGGTGCATTGTTCTGTTTGCTTCACACCATGCTCTCACCTCTCCATTGTTGAAGTGTGAGCCTCCATTGGTCATAAATGTTCCAGGTGCCCTGAAGCCATGCTTCACTGCCTTCAGTCCTGCCACGGTTGTTCGTGCTGTGTCATGGGTTTTGAGTTTGAAGCCCCACATGTACTGTGAAAAAGTGTCTAGGATCAGTAATACTGTGTGGCACCCTCCCTTTCCTTTAGGTAGTGACAAGTAGTCTGTGATGAGAAGCTCGAACGGATGGCATCACATGATTGGGTCTAATAGAGAGTGGAGATGCACTGGTCTGAAATTCTTGCATTGCGGGCACTGGCACAACACGGTGATGATGGATTGATCCAATCTCAGGCTGTAGATATGGTCCATTAGTTTTAACTTGGTCAAATCCCTACCCCAATGTTCATTCTTGCTGTGCTCTTGTGCCACCATCTCCATGGCCTCCTCCTGAGATATGCACTCTCACTGTGCTTTTGCTCACATGGACTTCCCATCTGCAATGCACCACAGCTTTCCTTCTTCAATCATGTACCCCATTGCCCATTGCCCTGTGCCTTGCTCATTTTTGTTCTCACTCTGTCTTTCCCTGACCGATGTTGCACAGTGCTCCAATGATGTCCAGGAACAGTGGTTCATTCTTGAACCGATCCTGTAGTGCTGTTAGTGCAATTTCTTCACTTACTCCAAATAGGTCATTGACCAAGCCCCTCGTCTCCTCCCAGTCTTTGCTGACTGTCCACCCACTCCTGTCTCCCTCGACTCTCTCTCTTTCCACTAACTGGTGGCTGAGTGTGTCTGCTACTGCATTTGTCTTTCCTGGCCGATGATGGACACCTACTATCTGGTGAGCTGAAATGCCATCTCTCCATTGTGCATGCACTAAGGACAGTTTATTGTTGCACAGGGTGTCTTTGATGCAGTCTATCTCAATCTCCACTGGAAAGCCCCAGACAGTGTCATTGAAATGGTCAAGTCCAAACTTCAGCATGGCAAACTCCAAGATGTATGGTTTGTAATGTTCTTCTGCTGGTGACATTCATTTGGATGCAAATCCAATTGGGTGAATTGCAGTGACAGTTTCTCCACTCTCCAGGGTCGTTGTGTACCACTGTGACAACACTGCACCAAAACCATCTTTGCATCCGTCGGTTGTGAGTATGAATGGAGTGCCATCAAAATTTGGTGCTCGTAGTACTGGTTCCGATGTTAGCACCCTTTTGAGTTTGATGAATGCCCTGTTGTGCCGTGGTGTCCAGTAGGTGTCAAGTTTGCGGTCCCTCAGGTACTATTGATACTTTCATCTTCCTGCTTTGATGCTTGGTTAAGGCATGTCTAGGTTTCTTTGCAGGTCTGTTAAGGGTGCAACTATTCGAGCATAATCTTTGATGAGTGACCTGAAATATCCTGTTAGTCCCAGGAAGTGCATGAGTTCGAGCAGGTTAGCTGGCTGTGGCCACTTAGCTACGGCCTCTAGCTTTGCTATATCTGGCTTTATTCCATCAACTCCCACTCATGCCCCTCCAAATACGACCTCTTTCATGAATAACTGGAGCTTTGAAGGTGAGAGTGATAGGTTTAGCTTTTGGCACCTTTCTAAGAACCTGCAGAACCTTTTCAACAACTCTTTGAAGTCATTCCCTGCCATGCCATTGTCATCTACGAATGTTTTCAGCTTGAGTTCTAAAAGTAAGTCTTTGAATGTGTGTGCTGTAAGATCTGCAAAGCATGCTGGTGACCCCAAGGTTCCCATAGGCATTCTTTGGTAGCATTCGAACCCTCACCCCTTGGTATAGATGCACAGGTATGGTTGGCTGCCTTCATCAACTTCTATGGCATAGAATCCAGACGTGAAATTGATGACGCAAACATATTCATGCCCTGCCAACCTCTGTTGTTTTGCCCTGATATCTCCCTGCAGCATTGGTGTGACTTGTGTGACCTTGTTGACTTCTCAAAAGTTTTGGCTGTTAGTTTTGATGATTTCCACCTCTTCTTATGAGCCTATTACTTACTATCATGGTCTACCCTACTTACTACCAAGTTGTTTCAGCTTCATAGCTGCATTGTAGCGTTAGATGCACCCTTGACTTGTTTCCTTCACTTGTTGTTTACATTTGTTTACCCAGAAGCACACATACCCTGTAGAGTCCAGTGTTTCTCCTCTTCAGTTACTCACACTGGACTCTAGATGCTGTATACCTCTCTACAACTGTCTATATCATTAGTTACTCACACTGGACTCTGGTCTGGGCCTTATTTGAGCAGCTCAGCAGCACTTTGTGCGCTTCCAGCAAGTTTTGGCTTGAACATTGGCACACTCTCCATTTGGGCTGAGTTGAGCTTTCTGCCTTGCTGCATGCATGGTCCTCATTGTATTCTCTTGTTGGTCAAGGTGGTAAGTCTGTATTTGGTTCCAGTCCTATTGCTCGACACTGGTCTTCCACCACCCATCTCACTTCATTCATGGTAAGTCCTGGTGCTCCATGGGCTTTCTGTGCAAGCACTGGGGGGTGAACCACTCATACTTCATCTGACCAAATTGGTCGCAGTATTCCTGCCTCTACAAACTCATCCAGCAATGGCAAGTAATATTCCTTCTGTGCTTGTGTTAGTGGTTTCTGACTGACCTTCAGAGGAAACATTGTTCCTTCAGGTATATTCAACCTAAACTTGATGAAGTACACTGGTTTAACCTCCTGGACTGAGAGCGTGAACGTGTCCACAAACTCTGCAACAATATCTTTCAATTGACATCCGGTAGTAGTGGTCCATATCGTACCAGTTCCACTATCTTCTTTACTTGGGGAGGGTGGAATGGGCCTTCTTGGGTGAGTCTTGTGAACAACATTTCCCCCTCCTTCTCTTCAGTGCTGCTACACCCTTCCATCATATCTGTCAGCTCCTCTAATCCTGCATGGCTTTCTACCTCCTTCTGCTCCCCTTCACTCCCATATGTTACCACTGGACCAATTATCCTGTCTGAGTTAGTGAAAGAACACATGACAGAATATCCTAGGGGAAGATGTATGTGTAAACCTTTGTTCGTACTCTTGTCCTCCTCTATGACAACATTTGTCATTTGCTTTTCTAATTTACTAGTGCCATGTGAAGGAATGGGGTTCTGCAGTGGTGAAAAAGTCAAAAGTTCTAAATGAGTGTTGTCTCATATACATCCTGGTGAAAAGAGTGTAGACAGTGTGGGTGTGGGTGAAACTGTCCAAGGTGATTTATAGTTTTCAATACATATATGCTTGTCCCCTATTGGCAAAAGGATGGTATCTGTTTTGTACTCCTGGACAACCCGAGTTTGCTCAAGCAGCAGTTTTCTGATGAGCATTTGCCATGAACCTCTGCTCAGAAACACCTCAAAGCTGGTTTCTGTCCATACTGGTCCCCACTCAAAGATTCCCACCCAGAGCCCTGATGATGGTATGAGTGACCCATCTGCCATGTGGAGGGTCCGATTCGACAGCTGCAGGGGCAATAGCCTCCTTGTGATCTTGCTGTGTGCCTCAGAATCAATCGCATTTATCATGGCCCCATTATCCACCATGGATAGGAACCTTACACACTCTCCCTTTGGTCCCTGTACGCATGCTACCACCTGAAATGGTGAGCTTGTGCCTGTTCTTCTTGGTTTGCCTGACTCATCCAACATGTAGACATCAACCACTACATTTTCCGGAGCGTGAGGTACAGGGTCAATGGTATTACCTACATTGTCGCCCTCTGCCCTGCTGTGTGTGACTTGTTTGTTGGTTTCATCGTTGTTGGTACAGGTCAGTGTGTCCTTCAAATGTATTGAGCCCACTGCTTCTTCTGTATGGGTTTGACCCTCTGCACATACTGATGGCACAGGGTGAGAGTGGGTTTGCGGACTGGTGGGTGGGACTACTACTGGTCCACTGGCTGTCATAGTCCCCCCCTCATTTTCTGACATGGTGACCCAGTCTCTGAGTACTTGTCACTTTCAAACCCATAACCATCACCCATGCCTATTTCCTCTTTGTATGCCCCTACTGTGTGAACCAGTATGGTGCTAGCATTGATGTTGCTGGTTGCAGTTGTGTCATTGGCCATATGTACTGGACCTGTGTGACTGGTGGTCTTGGGGACATTGCTCGCCTCAACATTCCTGCAACTAGCTGTCTCCAACAACTCTCCAGTGGCTTTAGTGGTTGAACCCAGTTGCCTGGCATGTTCCCCCAATGTGGGGTAGGTTTGTTACCATTCCACAGACAAAACACTCTCCTGAGCCTAGCATCAGCAAACCAGCCCTCCTCTGGACAGTACTGGACAGTACTGGACAGCTCTCCCAGCAAGGTACCTAACTGGCTAGCACTGGACAGACTGTTCCAGTACTTGTCCCAGGCTGTTCCAGCTGTTCCAGACTGTCCCAAACTGCTCCAGAAGTACTTATACAAGCCAACAGTACCAATAGCTTGACTGCCTGTACTTAATTTTCAACCATCTTAATTCACTCAATGTTCAAGTTAATCAATTTTATATTAATTATGTACAGTACAAAGACTAAATATTATATACTAAGGGCTGTCGACACAGGTGGGGGGTGGGTAGCGATCGCGTCATCAATGACAGTGGTGGGGTGGTCGTCTTCACTGATGGTGGCCATGTCGACAATGCAGGTGGTGGTCGTGTCGAGTGGTCGTCATCGTCATCACTGGTGGTGGCCGTGTCGACAACGCAGGTGGTCGCTGTTGGTATTGAGTGTTTGTGCACTCTTGTTGTACTTATGGACACCTTTTTACTGATTACTTCAGCTCCTTCCTTTCATGGATCATCACATGATTAGTGGCTTATGTTTTCCTTTGTTTCTCTTTGTTTGCTTTGTTTGTATAGTTGAAATTTTCATGCCCAGAGTCTTTTCTCTTCAGTCTCTGACACAGGGCACTAGGTCTGTATCCTGTAGCTATCCTCTCAATTCAGTCTCTGACACAGGGCACTAGAGTGCTCATTTGTGGTTTATTTTAACAGTCGCATCGAGTGGTCGTTGTTGTCGTGGTCGACCCTGATGGCGGTCATTGTCGTGGTTGATGCCAGTAGTGGTTGCGTCGTGGTTGACGCTGGTGGCAGTCATTGTCGTGGTTGACACTGGTGGTGGTCACGCCATTGTGGTCAACAGTAGTGGTGGTCGTGTCATCAGTGACACTGGTGGTGGTGGTGGTGGTCGCCATCGTCGCCGGTGGTGGTCGCATTGTGGTTGATGCTGGTGGCGGTGAAAAGATAACTATGTGTTTGGGTGGCTGCTCCCTCAGATGAGGTGCATTCGACCCAGGGACTTCTGGAGGTCTGGCAAGGCTCCCAGGGACTAAGGAGACTAGGAAACTAGAGAGTGGAAGGGTAGTTCAGTCACTCCAAGACTGAGCTCAAAGATATACACTGAAGAGAAGGATTTTTTTTGCTTAGTAAGCTAAGTACAAGCCTACATAGCTAAGGTAAGAGTCCAGTATCAGTACTACCAATCTACACACCCAGAGACAGGACTGTCTCTACAGCGGTTGTCATCGTGGTCGACGGTGGTGGTGGTGGTGTCATTGGTGACACTTGTGGTGGTCGCATCATGGTCGATGGTGGTGGTAGTTGCATCGTCAGTGGCACTGGTGGTCACGTTGTCGATGCTAGTGGTGGAAGATGGAGAGAATAAGGATGGGGGACTTCAAGAAATTTTTGAAGTGTTTGTGTGTGCATGCATTTGTGCATGATTATATCAGCATATCCAACTACCAATATTTCCTAATCATATTTACCACTTCACTACAAACCTCCCCACCTCCATCACCAGTGTCGTTGACGTGACCACCACCATCAGTGATGGTGACAACGACCCCACCACGGACGATGGACGATGGTGACGACACCAACCACCACCATCAGCAACAACAACGGCAGTGGCCATCACCAACACGACGATGATGGCTCCCAGCGACGGCACCAACCACGACCACAATGAGGTGGCCACCAGTGATGACACGACCACCACCATCTCATCACCAGTGCCCCCCCGCCCCCATCCCCAGCATCGTCCGACGATGACAATGATCCCCAGCGACGACACAACCACCCACATCCCCAGCGTCATTGATGTGGCCACCGACGACAACAACTACCCCTGTCACCATCCCCAGTGTCGATGGCAACGATGTGATCACCCCCATCCCCATCCCCACCGTCGTCCGATGCCCACCAGTGTTGTCGACCAGACGATGGCGACAACGGCTACCAGCAATGGCACTGACCACAACCACAACCATGGCCTGCATCAACGACACACCCACCAGCGACGATGCAGCCACCATCCCACCACCAGCATCGTCATCGCAACCCAATGACGACGATGAGCCTGTTAAGGTAAACCACAGAGGAGCACTCTTGTGCCCAGTGTCAGAGACTGAAGAGAAGAGACTCTGGGCACAAAATTTTTAAGTATACAAACAAAGCAAACACAGAAAAACAATGTAACACAAGAGCCACAAATCACCTGACCAACCTGGAAAGGAAACAGCTGAAGTAATCACTGCAAATGCACCACATAACACCACAAGAGTGCACAAACACTCAATATCAACAGACCCCACCACCTCGTTGACAATGCGGTCACCATCCCACCACAAGCATTGTCGTCATGACCCAACAACAACAACAACACCCAGCCCCCGACAATGGCCACCTGTGCGATGACGACAACAATGATCCCCGTCCCCAGTGTCGACAGCGATGACATGACAACCACCATCCCCACCATTTGAATATATGTAGTACTTAGTTATTTGTATTGTACTCATAGTAGTTCTAATAAATTTATTTTTTTTACTCTACTGATACTACATTGGAGTGACTACCAGGAATAATGGGCTGAACCTATGGAAAGCCGGATGGTCACGCTCGGTTTGGACAAGAATATCGGCTTCTGGCGTACCGCATTGGGCGATGGACATACTACGGTGGGCAACCAGCTTCTGGGGACCTTGGACACTCCAACCGTGAGTATAGTTAGGACGGTTGGGCGGAGGTCAAATATAGAGTGTAGTTGGGACGAACAGTGAATGTAATTGGGCAGATAGTGAGCATAACTGGGCACACTGAACAACTAGTATACATGGTGAAATATCAAGTACTGTGACTGTCCGGCTTTCCACAAATGAGTTGACATATATAGTACAATTTACCATTCATCGAGAAAAAGGTCATCTCCACCATCATCATCATCATCATCAGAAAAAGCCGTCACGATCGCCATAGGTCCTGCCTCGTGTTCATCATCATTGTCAATACCTGGTTCATCTTCCTCGAGTATATTCAAAGCGTCAATATGTTCCTGCTCTACATAGTAAACAGATTAGTGGATGCATCTCGGACTTGCACATCCTCATGAACAGAAATGCCAATCCCTGAAACCACCTGAAGTAGGGCCTGCGCCTCTTCACGGTGTCGAATGAGATCTAACATGTCAAGGTATACTGTCCAGGCAGTGGCACGCCCAACAGGTGGACGTTGCAGGCTAGTGTAGCATTCTTCCAAGAAGGCATTGAATGCTGGAGGTACGAGATTGAAAACAGCATGGGTTGGATCTATATACAGCTTGCGGACATGTTCTATGGCAGTACGATCTATGGTCACCTGTAAATTTATCATTAGCACTTTGGTTGAGCCTGTTGGCAACATTCAAAACCTACCTTGAAATCTAGGGCACCATAGTCTGCTGGAGATGTATAAATGAGTTCAGGTATGCCATGAGGAAGCACCTTGTTGCGGTCACAGCATTTGGCAGTATTGTTTATGTGGTCCATGTATGCATCAAGTTCACACTGGAGCCACAGAATGAAAACCCAACAAAATACTAAGCTGTCAAGCAAACAATCATTAGTAGTTCCCATATTTCCATGATGTGATAAGTAAATACCGCTGCAACGTGTTATCACTATCATACCAGCCTTCTTCCACCCCGCGCTCAAGGATAGACTCAAAGCCTGGTGTGAAGCGACACCAAAGTTGTGACCAAGTAATTTCGGGCATAATGTTCTTTTTGAGCCGCATCCACCTATGCTGAAGTGTACCGACCAAGCCTTCGTCATGCCACTGGCGTAGCATGGTTTGGGCATTGGCAATGCCAAAATTCTCAGTTCCAGGGTCGCTTTGCATGACAAGGGGTATGACTATGAAAGACAGTGTGAGCATGAATACACCACGAACCCCATGAACGACAATGACTTACAGCCAAGTGTACTGACAACATCAAGATAATAACTAAGTATCAATTGCGGGTTTCAGTTTGAATGCCAGATTCGAATCCACATGATTTTCCCTGAAAAGGGCTCGATACCTGTATGGAGCCTGAGACCAAAGCGTAGCCATTTATCATGCTGATTGACCGCCCATAAATCATTGACACCAGCAGACCAAAATCGGCGCCGTCGAAGCCGCCATGCTTTCCACTGCCGAATAAGATCAGGTTCATAGAGATTAAAGTATTGAGAAATAACACTTCTGCATCAAGTGTTGAGTAACCCTCTGCGCAGTAAATAAATGCTTACCATGCAACAGACATATCCCTCTCATGGAAAAGTAAACTGGCCATTTCACGCACCCCAGCATTTGGGAACACGTGACGCAGCTCGACCATTGCATCATGAATCGACTTGGGGGTGTGAGCTTGCTGCCGTGTGTGGAGTAGTCCCATATTCTTGCGAATAGCCTTGAGCTTTGTCAACGTAGCAAATAAAATATCAGCTGAAATATTTAAGTGAACCTGAAGTTTGACAATACCCAATGCCATACTGTGAAGTGTCAATATGTTTGAGCACTTCATGTAAAATGTCCTTGTCTCTACGGCGGGCTTTCCACAGCTGCAAGATGTGTGGGGAGATTTGCTCCAGCGGTGCTGTGGTATCAAAATTCAGCCCTTAAATGGCACACAAGTGATTCATTAGGAACGTACGCAATGGTTTGTATTGGTTGGGCATTAGGATACTAGTGTCCCAGTGGGTGGTGGTGGTTGAATGTTAATGTTGAACCTGAACTTACGGCAAGTATTGTTATATATGCCTGGAATCCTATGATCCAGCCAGACTCAATGACAAGCTGGCAGCGATTAGTAATGGCGGGGAGCTGACCCAGGTTGCCGTGAAGTTCTCAGCTGCTGCATGGTGGCCTTGTGGCTGCCTCCTGTTCACCGGCACCGCTTGTTCTTTCTTATAATAATTGTTCTGTTCTCACCGCACTGAATCAGAGTCCATGATAATCTGCTCATCCGTGCAGGAATTCCAGGGTAAGGTAACCATTCCAATCAATTGAATTTCCCTCCATCGGCTTTTTGGTTCATAATCTGTTGTTTTGGGCATTCACCCAGAATGCAATCCCCTTGGACTCTTGTCTTTGATGCCTCCCTGCCCCCATCTAGCTCTCCAGCTTCAGCTGGCGACCCAAGAGGGCATCAATTCCATCTTATCTCAACCTTGAATCTCCCATCACGGAGCAGTTGTCTTGCATTTCTGCATGTTCCGCTCCTCGGACATTCTGCCTCATGCACACATAGAACTTATTGTTGTCTGTAAATTCAGTAATTTCTAACCCTGAAGCAGCCTTCCCTCAGACTCCTCAGTGCTTTTAGTGTCTTTCTGGATGCCAAGCTTTAACCTGACATCCCACGAAGACACTCACTGATCACATTCTTATCTCAACGCAATCTCAGTTCCCTTGGATTTTATGGGTTAGCCATTCCCTCAATATCTGGCCTCATGTCTCATGTCTGTTGTTCGTGTAGATGGCAGCGCCTGCCCAGGCCACATATTTAGTGCCATCGTGAGCTCTCAGTAGATCACACCCCACCCCTGTGATGTCAAGGTCTAACAAACTTGAGATCGTGTCTCAATTCACCGAAGATGCCATTGTCGACAGTGACATGCACTGCCAGTGACCATTGTGTGGAATTTTGATCCCCAAGGGTGCACCCTGCTTTTATATAGCCACAATTAATCCAGCCAAGCCAGGGCGGCATGTATGTCAGTCCTGCCTTGCTTGGTACACTCAGAAGCCAGCGACAACTGTACGGACCCAAGGTGCATTTAAGTGTATCTTGTCATTTATGTCCTAACTCTTTACAAATTCCAGTGGTGCTGGCATCCAGGTCAGGTTCTGGCCAGTGGCTCCCACCCGTAGGGTTGTGCCGCCAGCCCTGAGTATTGCTGGCAGTTGTATCACATCCAACCTTGTCGCAGTGGGGCAGCCAGTTCCCTGCCCTGTTCATCGACTTCCACCTGATCCACAAGGTATATGGCAGTCTGTGAATGCCGCGCAAAGTGGTGGTAAGCACCAACCCCCATTAAGGATAACGTGTTGATGATATTGCAATAGCTGCTGCTAGTCCACCTCAAGTGCTTGCTCTGCCTCGGCCACAAGGTGGACCCACATCTTTGGAATCTATGGTCCAGTCTGCCATTCAACAACATGGTGAAGCCCGCTCCCAGAAATGGACAGGTCCTGACATATATGTCCCTTCTGCATGGCAGAATCCTACAAACTTGTCACCTCAGTCACATGCTCTCTCAGGACCATCTGGATATACACCGCAGCATGCCCTGCATGCTTTGGAGCGTGAGCGATGGTCACGTTTATCATACTTTTCACCTCCTGCAGAGACAATCACACTGGATATCTCAGCATTATACGAGGGAGGGCCCGTGAGGAAGGGTCGCCTTCATGGTACCCCTTTTGGTGTGTGTACCTTCCATTCACTTGTATGCAACATACTTATTTTCAGCAGAACATCTGTGAGGGAAAGAAGGACATTGATGCTCGTATCACAGCATCTGAACTCGGGGTCCTTGCACTTACCACCATTGTTCCCAAAATTATTGTTTTCTCTCCAGACTTTCCTTGGAGATATCAGGTCTTTGTTGTCTGTGATGCGTCATGGGTGGACCTCTCAGGTCATCCTGAACCCCATCATCCCTATTTCTACTCCGAATGTCTTCAACCAAGCCGGAAGAACATGAAGACACCTGTCTTTAAGACCAAACAATTCTCACTTTATGTGGTTGTCCCTGCGTTGCAGTGGAAAGAGTATGAAGACCATGCGGAGAAACTTGAAGAAGCCGTTGGCATCTCCAACAAACCTACAGTGGACGCAGTGTGTTACGACCATGCCCAACTCCGGGCCTTATCCAGTCACTCCGGTCGCATCGCAGCTCTACAGCTCTACTCCGGTCACTTGTCTCCTACTCCGGTCGCGCTCACGCAGATAACCTTCTGTTAAGCACGACCCTTGGTCTATGCTCCATTCGCTCGTTACCACACTTCGCCGTTTACCCTGTCTTGACGTGAGTTCTCCATGAACTCAATATATCCTATACCTTGTAGCATTTTCACCGGACCTGACTTTATTTTCATCGGACCTGACCTAGTACTTCCTCCGGTTGTCCCTTGTCCGCCTTTTAGGCTGTTTACTTGTCACCGTAAATACTCGACCCTAGTTCTCACTTAGTATAAGTACTCTGTAGATTATCCTGTACTCCTCAGTCTGAAATCAACCATAGTCATCTACTCTTGTTCTTGTCCATCTCCGTCTTCGTCTCTGTCTCCTCCTCTTGACCGGAACCTACGCAAGGGATCAACGCTCGTTGTCCTTAGTAGTTGAATCCAAGCAGTCACCAACTCCGGCCGGACTAATCCCTTGTCCAACCCTCTGCCCTCTTCCTTCGTCCGCTTCTGTCCGGACTTGACCGGACCCCCTACCGGAGTAGACCCGGACTTGACACAGTGTCGACTCGAGCCCTGAGCCAAGGTGCTTTCACAAGTAGAGCGGTACCACGTAAACTACCAGCGCTGACATCTACCCAAGCCCAGAGTGAAGATTCATTCACAAGCAGTGTTGCAGAGCGACCTCTCTCCCATGACGTCATTGCTAGGTCAACAGTTAGTCTTCCTTCTCCGATGCCACTGTGAATTCTAACAGTAGTCTTTATAGGCCACGGGCAGAGAGCCCTTGTTCATCAAGACGGTTGGACTCCAAAAGGTAAACATGCTATTGGTTATCAAAGACTCCAACTTAATTATATGATGGTTATTAGTTGTCTCCAGGACCTGATGCAGCTGCCAGTGTGCCCGCACAGAGCAAGCGGGCTCATCAGCATTCAAACAGTATATCAACATCTCCAATGTCACCACCTCGAAAGAGACCTCTATTTATACCCCAGTCTCCTGATCACGATCAAGTGATAGATATAACGTCTCCAATGTCTCCACCTAGGAAGGAACTGCTGCCTGCACCTCACACTGCAAGCATTTCTCAATGTTTCATAACAAAACATTATAAAAAATAGAAGAAAGAGATACTCTTTTATTTACAATTTTGTTCAACAAAAAAGACAAATATTATACAGCATTATTTTTGTCATTTTTGTGTCAAGACATAATTTGAGATCATTTGTTATGTTGGGACTATAAAATATTTAACCTTTTTCTTCTGCCTGTTCCTTGCAAAACAAATAAAGAAATGACAATGTAACTTTTCTCACAGTAAGCATTTTCAATTTTCTGCAGTGCAAAATTGAATCAAAAGCAAAAGACACTCTATTCCACAAAAATAAATTTTTAGGAAATATGCTATATGTTTTCAGTCATAACACTCTAGCCAGCCAATCAGCATCCACAAACAATGATGTTTCTTGAAGGAAAACTTATTGTTTCTTTTAACATGTTTTCAAGAATAATTTGAAATCTTATTTTTAATAACACATGCTGAAATACTTTCTATGAGAAAAGTTACATTGTCATTTCTTTATTTGTTTTGCAAGGAACAGGCAGAAGAAAAAGGTTAAATATTTTATAGTCCCAACATAACAAATGATCTCAAATTATGTCTTGACACAAAAATGACAAAAATAATGCTGTATGATATTTGTCTTTTTTGTTGAACAAAATTGTAAATAAAAGAGTATCTCTTTCTTCTATTTTTTTACAATGTTTTGTCATGAAACATTGAGAAATGCTTGCAGTGTCAGTCTCCTGATCGCAATCAAGTAATAGAAGCACTCTTTTTAGGTGGTTCAGCCAATGTGGACGTCAAGAAAGGTGTGTGTATAGTACTAGTACCATCTCCCAATTAACAATTGACTTGTGTCTACAGTCTTGAAAATGAAACTTGAGTCCATCGTGTTCTACCCTATCCCCACGTGCCTTTTTCTAGAAATCCTAGAGAACCCTGGCAAATGTTCATTCCAAGTTGATCCACAGGTGTCATACCCAGGACAGCTGTTCTTTGACACTTCCATTGGTTCTCTTGTAGGTGCAGGAGGGTTCAAGACTGCTCATTCCACCCAGCTTGTGCTCACCCCTCCTGCACCATCGGGTCTTGGGTCACTATCACGACATGATGTCATCATGAAATGGCCCTACGATAATTTGGGTAGCACTCCTCAGAGCAACAGTACTAATGGCACTGGGCAAAAGTTCAACCACTATGCCTTCTGCAAGGAAGTTGAGAAACTCTTCAAAGAGGCTAACCTACTCTACTGGGCTAAGTCGCTGCTGCAGATGACGTATAATTTCATAGATCACACCATTGCACGATCCTTGACCCACCCACCCTTCAAAGTTCCTCGTCTGTGGTTTGTAGAGGCTGGCCTTGCACTTGCATACACCCAGGCTCCAGCAGAGAACACAGCTGTACGGTCATCAAGCTCGACTAGGATGACAGGCGCATATCTTCTTGAAGAGCAGATCGCCAATGATCGTGGTGAATTCACAAAATTCATTCATAACAATAGCTGTATCCCCCTCCTTCTTTCTGGAGAAGACAACTATGACATTGCCAAGTTTCTGGCCTTTACTCAGCATGTCCAATACGTGAAAACCAAGGGGCTTGCTTATATAACTGACTATCAAGTTATGTGTCCATCTATTCCATTCTCAGTATTTTGTTTACTCCGGTACCAGGGAACAGATGCTTATTAACAGATCCCAAAATTGTAACTCATCTGTAAGTTTGATCCCCAATTGCAGACTTGTGGTCATATTAAATTCCTTGGCAGTTCCGTTGGTAATGGTGTCGACGTTTTTGGTGATGGTAATATAGAGAGAGGAGTGGAGGATTTTGAAAAAGAACATGTGTGTAACTCATTCTGCAGGTGGTCTGGGTTTGGATTGAAGCCGTTCAAGAAGAGGTCTGAGTAAAAGTATTTCCCAATTTCCTTGCAGTGAACCATATATCTTGAATCCATGTGCCTCGTAACTGTACTATACTTTTGGACCCTTGAAACGCACTTTACTCTGAATGAATGACTCCTGGTGGATTGTCGTTGGTGGTGAGAGCCTCACTGGCATGTATAGAACTTGGTGGGTCGCCGCAGCCTTGGTGTCTGCCAATGCTAAATGCTTATGAACAGCCCTTACATTCAATGTGGGCGAGCTTCACCACCACTACCCATTGCCATCCAATGTGTCTCTATGGATGAGGGTAGGCATATTCAAAAGGTGTTCCATGGTGTGTTAGAAAAAATGCCAATGAATCTGAGCACCTCAAAACTACTCAAAGTGTTTGGAAACTCGCAAGCTGTCCAGAGTTTATTCATTGGTAATACATGTCAATTTTATCCCGTTGTGGTGGGCTCACCACCTGGTATTCATTGCACAAGGTACGAGATTTGAATGTAATACCAAGTCTCACAGTCTCGCTGAGCCTGCCTCACAGAGATGGAGCAATCAACTCCGGGAATGGATTCACCCATGCTAAATGGAAAGAAACAAAGACATTTTGGGAAGCGCTGGCAAATATGATTGTCAAAGGGATTAATGAACGGATGCCACCAATGGTGACAGCGAGTCCACTGGTCCGTGAGTAGAGCCACTGAGTTGATCATTAGTCAATGAGACTACTACCCTTCCTGCAGGGAATCTGGTAATGGTGGACGAGTTGGGGGACGCTCTTGAACAGAGTCTCTGTATCCAGAGTAGTCCAAAGTGGACATGCACTACCAGTCAGGGACCCAGCTCAGCATCCTCGCAGTTGTCAGTATCAGGTGAGTTGAATTTATCAGCAACAGGCCATCTTGTCCTGACTAGTAGTACCCCTTGTATTTCACATATATGCTGTTCAAAGTATGCAGTACTAGTCAGAGATCCACTTCAGTATCTCCACAGTTGCCAGCACAGGGTGAGTTGAATTCATTAGTGATGCAGTTATCTTGTCCTGAAACCTTCAAAGTTCCCTTGCTGACCACATGTCAATCACAAGCAGGGGGCTCACGCTCCCCTATCATTTATTCTCACGTGCAGAACCTGCGTGGCATCATCGAGACCAGATATTATTACACTCCTCTTGGCGTACATGTGCATTCAGGTGGAGACTTGCTTGGTACCCATGCCACTCGGTATCTCTCTGCACACGGATATACATGTTCGGCAATTCAAACTATCATTGAGGCCTGGAATGCGAGTACTTCGGAGCATAACTTCGCACTAAGACTCTCGGAGTATGGCTTGGCATTAGCAGAGGGCCAGTACTTATGGCATTTGATTCAGCTGCAGTAATCTGATAGTCATTTCACCCAAGTTGTTCCTTACATGTGTACTACGTTGACTTTATCTTCATGCATTACAATGGGCTGGGATGTCCAGCATTTGTTCACTATCTGCCCAGCTACATTTGTTGTTCGTCCCAACTACACTCTATATTCGACTTCCGCCCAACTATATTCCCAGTTCGTCCTAACTATATTCACGGTTGGAGTGTCCAAGGTCCCCAGAAGCTGGTTGCCCACCATAGTATGTCTGTCGCCCAACGTGGTATGCCGATCGCCCGATGTGGTACGCCAGAAGCTGATATTCTTGTCCAAACCGAGCGTGACCGTCCGGCTTTCCATATGAACCAGACTGGTGCAGAGTTGGACAGAGTGGTACAGAGTTGGACAGACTGGTACAGAGTCAGACAGACTGGTACAGAGTCGGACAGCCTGGGCGGGCGACTAAGCGCTGTCAAATGCTGTCAGCTCGGCTAATCAGAAGGGTTTGTTTGCTGATGAGGACTGCCATTCCGGGCTTCTGTCAAGTCTGGATCTACTCTGGTAGGAGGTCTGGTCAAGTCCAGATGGAAATGGTTGAGAGAGGAGGGCAGAGGGCTGGACGAGAGATTAGTCCAGCCGGAGTTGGTGACTGCTTGGATTCAATGACTAAGGATATGTTAAAATAAACCACAAAGGAGCACTCTAGTGCCCAGTATCAGAGACTAAAGTGAGAGGATAGCTACAGGATACAGACCTAGTGCCCAGTGTCAGAGACTGAAGAGAAGAGACTCTGGGCACGAAAATTTCAACTATACAAACAAAGCAAACAAAGAGAAACAAAGGAAAACACAAGCCACAAATCATGTGATGATCCATGAAAGGAAGGAGCTGAAGTAATCACTAAAAAAGGTGTCCATAAGAACAACAAGAGTGCACAAGCACTCAATACCAACAGGATATGAGCATTGATCCCTTGCATAGGTTCCAGTCAAGAGGAGACAGAGACAGAGACAGAGATGGGGATGGAGACAGGCAGGAACAGGAGTAGTGACTTAGTTGATTTCAGACTGAGGAAATACAGGGCAGAGTATAGGGTACTTATACTATGGAGAACTAGAGTAGAGTATTTATGGTGACAAGTAAACATCCTAAAGGGTGGACAAGAAACGACCAAAGTCGAGACTACATCAGGTCCGATAAAAATAAGTAAGGTACGGAGAAAATACTACAAGGTAGAAGATATAAACAGAACACGGAGAACTCATGGTCCTACAGGGTTGACGGAGAGGTGAAGTAATGACTGGATAGAGACTAATGCAAGGGGTCGCACTTAGCGGAGGAGTATGTGTGCATCCGGGACCGGAGTGATGTGCAGAGGTCTGGAGTTGGGCTGTAGTGCTACAATGCAACCAGAGTAACCAGATAAGAGTCTGGAGTTGGACATGGTCTTGACAGCTTCAGTGGGTACAGTCTCTCAAGAGAAGACATAGCATCGCTCCCATATGTTCAATGCCACACCTCTACATCTGCTCTCCAGAGCCGTTTCCCTTCCTCAGTGTTTGGTCATTGTGGGGCAGTGGATATATGCTTGATGATCTGTGCTCGTGACAGTGGGGTTCTTGGCGATGGTGGGCCTCTGTAAAGTCCTGGACTGTGCCATTGCTGCACACCTGAGAGCGGTGAGCCTGGATGTGGCACTGTGCCTGAGGTTGTGCTAGCATATGGTAACAGAGTGGGACTGATGCATGGTGAAGCCTGGTAGTTCAGCACTGAGGTTTGTACTGTTAACTGGGCGACTTGTTGCCTCAGCGCTGCGATTGTGGAATCTCGAGTGTGTTCTTTCTCCAAATCCTCCCTGCTGCATTGCAGCTTCACTGCTGGTATGCTTCACACTGCCTGGATAAATTCCTCCCAGGAGTCATACCCTTCTTCCAGGTGGTCATGCAAGATAGCTGGAACCATTTCAATCACTTACTCAATGAGAGTGCCATCTGCATCTCCCATGCTTAGTGCAAGCTTCATTACTCATTCTGCCCAAACATTCTGACCATAGTCCCCCACTTGTCCCTCCTGTACCCATTTTCCAATCTCCTCTTCTTTCAAACTTTGGTCCCTAACTCGCTCCTTCTGTTGGACCTTTGACCACTTTGCCCTTTTTGTCGGTGGCCACCGTCTCAAGAATGCAACCCTTATTGCCACCACTGAGGCATGTTCTGGTGCAGTCAGCACATCAAACCATTCATCAGTGTACTCTCCAAGTGTTAGCTGCATTTGGATCCATTTCACCTTGGCTGTTTCAGGCCATGATTCTGGTAGCGCTAGTTGGAATTGTGCAAACCAGTGTGCCAGCTCCTCTTTGTCACTGTAGTCACCATGAAAGAGCAGTAACATTTTGGCTGTCGCTGGCATTGTCATTGGTGGTGCTGTAGTTTGTTGGAGATGAAGGCTGGTAGGGAGTTGTATGGGGGGGTAACCTCTGAGCTGCTTGGTCTGCTTGGTGGTTGTGTCCATGGTGAAGGCATGCTGTGGGTTGGTGGCTTGAGCATCCTCCGCAGGGGTGGGTGTGAAGACCGCGTGGTATAGTGGAAAGTTGGCTGTTGCTGCTGCTGTGCTTCCTGCTCATCTCCTCCCAGTTAATGGGCACAGTCTTGGTGCTGGCTCACCATAGTAGTACTGTGTATCCACAATGTCTTCTCTGCTGTCTCTTGGAGACCCCAATGAGGGTGGCATTTGTAGTGGCAGGCTGTCTGGGTCCTGTTCCTCTGTATACCATCTGCTTTCTAATCCATGTAGACACAAAATATCATCTAGAGAAATGGGCCATCTGGTTAAGTACCCGCTCTCATCACCAGATGGACATGCCACTATGGAAGCTATGTCACCCTGCCCGATGCTTGGCTCTATCAATGGATGATGATGATGGCTGTCCTCCTCCCACACTGCTCACCTCAGGCCTGGACCCCTGACACTCTCCCCCCTGCCACCCTCCCCCCTGCCACCCCACCTACCCTGCCACTGCCCCTATGCTCCACTCCTGTCTCCTCGCTCTCTGCATACCTCTCTGCACACTCTCTCACTACACCAAGCCTGGCTTCTGAGCTTAAAGCTCAGGGCTCATAGCCTATTGGCTAAGAACATCTGGTACAAATATTATCAGCCTGCATACTGGAGAAAACGAACGACAAACAGCGTACCTCAATGTTGAGCAACAGGGGAAGGATGAACACAGCAACTCTCCCTCCACACTTCTGCACACAGGATGCAAACAGAGATGCCAGCACCACCTGCAAACATATTGGTAAAATACAAGACTTTGAATATTGACATGGATGCCTACAGTAGAGGACGTGCCAATCACGAGACACACCTGCTTTGAATACAAGGCAGTTAATCTTGGCAAGCTGGTACAGTGTCTCACCAAACCAGACAACACCCGGTCGTGCAAGGGCATGACAAGCAGGACATCGTGGTAGTAACTCTTCAACGGGATGTCAATTTGCTTAGTCCCCATGTCATTGTAGTCCTCAATGTGGGAGACATCGGGTGCAGGGCAAAGTGGATTGGACAAGTCCTTGGTACAATGGTCACAGGAAGTAGTACACTTGACATTGAGTATCCAATCATACAGAACCCATTTGAGGGCAGGCAGAAGGTGGTGCATTTGCAGGAACCTATGATTAAAGAGACTGGAGTGCACACACAGAAAGTCTGTTGATATTTTGAGTGATCAGAGGGAATGCCTTTGTGTTCGGGGTTACTTTGTTTCCGAATTTGGGCATGGAGATCTTTGTGATGATGTGGTGAGCAAGGTTTAGCTTTGACCCTAATGCCCTAGTACAGAGATGTCAGTGGACTGATCACTTGATATGTGAGACACTTGCTTTACCCACCGATAGTGGTAGAATTGTCACAAAAGGGATGGATTGGCAGCAAAAGCAGTCAGTGTGCCCAATGTCATTGCATTCAGTGAACGCCACAATCTGCCCCCAAGATCCCTGAATGTTGAGATACCTACTCAAATGGGGAAAGTAATTGAAGGCTTGGATTCTGTCATATCCATGCCAACTCCTATGCATCTCCTACTTGCTCCGACATATCTCCGACTTTCTCTGACACATCTCCTCTTTACTCCAATGTCTCTCCTACCAACTTTGACGTATCTCCTATTTTGCTCCGACACATCTAACAGGAGGTACTGTCCAAAGATGGAAAAGCACAGCAGGCCTAGACAAGAATGACAATAGAAGTTACTAACTCACTCTTGCTAGTTGGTTCAAACTTGAAGAGATAAACCAAAGGTGGTTAAGAGTTCTTGAATAGAATAGAGGATAGAATGTAGTGGGTAAAATCCTACTCTGCTACCAAGAAACATAAGGGTATTTATATATCTGAGCTGCACACAGACCATGTAATGTAAGAAGTCTCTGAGAGTCCATAAACAGAGAGGTAGATAAGTAAGATAGGGCTCAAGCACTTACCACCATATGTGACATGACAGAGCATGACTTTGGTCTATTTTTTTAATGGCAATCACACAAACCTGTTTTCGAGAAAACGAGCCACACAGAGTTCTGTGGACTGCAATTCTTAACAACTCTGTGGGGCTAGAATTTTGAATAAATTTCATGTTAAATTGCCATTAAGAATCTATGTGCATATGGGGGGTGTTTGTCATACACAAACAGGGGTATAAACAGAAACAAGCATGGAAGGAATGTCAAAGTGGAGAACTTCATGGCATAACACAGCACACAAAGACTGGCAATGGAATGCTCAAGAGGGCTCTTTGGAATTCATAAAATCCTTCCTGAGCAACAAAGAAGACTCGACAGAGGAAAAATAATGTTTTGGTGAGATGTCACTGCTTACACAACTTTCATCCCTTGGTGCAGGCTGCAGTGACAAATGGATTTTCCACAGTATTGTCACTCAGGAGGCCCACACCAAGCTCTAAGAACAACCTAGCACCTTTTTGGTTGGGTGCAGAGTTGCTTCTTTGAGCACTAGTGCAGCATTTCTGTGAGTGCAGACACATATCTTTCTCTATAGTATACTTTCATGGTATATCATTATTCCATACACATATCATCATACTTTATACCTACTTTTAGTTATTCCTTACCCAAGTTTTACATTTCACATTGCAGTCTTTGTTGAGACATGGCAAGTGCTACAACTTGCCTATGCATGTGAACTGAGCAGGTCACAGTCTGTCACAAATGGTCACTTATGGTGGTAAGTGCTTGAGCCCTATCTGTTCAGATAAACCACAAAGGAGGACACTAGTGCCCAGTGTCAGAGACTGAAGAGAGGATAGCTACAGGATACAGACCTAGTGCCCAGTGTCAGAGACTGAAGAGAAGAGACTCTGGGCACGAAAATTTCAACTATACAAATAAAGCAAACAAAAAGAAACATAGGAAAACACAAGCCACAAATCATGTGATCAACTAATAAAGGAAGGAGCTGAAGTAATCACCCAAAAAGATGTCCATAAGCACACTAAGAGTGCACAAACACTCAATACCAACACTATCTTACCTTCCTAACATAGTAGTCCTGTGGAAACTCATAGAACCTTGTAGAAGACCACAGCGAGTCATAGGTAAGATAAGAGATAAGAAACAGTCTAAATCAACCCATAGAACATTATCTCTCCTTATCTTGATATGTCATAGATAAGGGATATGACTCCAGTTAGTTGGTACTTTGATAACTGGTCATGTGACTTAGAGAATCACATGGAAGATGGCAAGTCCAGACACATCATGTGTCAAGGCTCTAGAGAAGTCATGTGCTAATGATGACTAAGCACTTACTTGCTCAACAACATCTCCTACCATCTCCAACGTATCTCCTACCAACTCTGATGTTTCTCCTCCGAACTCCTACTCTGTTCCTCTGGCCCACTTCTGTCATACCTCCAGGTACATACCCTATTTCCTTCCTGTCACTTACTTGTCACCCTGTTGCTACTTACTCCTTCCATGTGTTACCCCTCTCATGTGTTTCCTTCTCTCATGTGTTTCTCCTACTCTTCCTTTCACATGTCTTGTGTTTATCACAAGGATCCTGTCCTTTCAGTTAGTATATAAGCCTCTGTGTATTTCCTCGTACCTTAGTATGAATATCAACAAAGCCCATCCTCATCTTGCTTCTGTCTGACTCTAAGTTCCTCCTCCTCCTCCTCCTCCTCCTCCTCTTGTCCCCTTTTTCATTGGAGTAGCACCCAGAAGCAAGGTGGAGATTGTAGGTGCTTGACAGATTCCAAGAACAGTGCAGAAACTCACCCAAGTCACAGATAAACAACAACTATGACTCTGTTCTTGGTTACCCTCAGGTTTGAAGTGCCACAAGTTGTGGGCCAAGTAATATCATAAGTATGGAAACAGTGCATTGCCCATTGAACCCAACATGGATGAATACCTGGTTGGAACTGTGCTTTGTCAATGAGGCAAACTGAAGGGTTCCACGACAGTAGATTTACTGATTAGTATTATGTAACATGAGTTTCTCTAGTAATGTTAGGTCAAACACCTACAATCTCCACCTTGCTTCTGGGCGCTACTCTAATGAAAAAGGGGACAAGTCCAATGGGAGGAGATACAACTCTGAAAGGAGGAGATGCAAGTCCAATGTAGAGGAGGACAGGTCCTACAGTGGAGGAGTTCAGCACCTGAGGGAGAGAAAGGAAGACATAGGGGGTGAGGGTGTTGGCTTCAGCTTATGTGCTGTGCCCTTGGACAGGCTCAGCCCTCGTATTTCAGAGGAGGGGAGTTGCAACAGAGGAGTAGGAGGAGGAGGAGGAGGAACTTAGAGTCAGACAGAAGCAAGATAAGGATGGGGCTTTGTTAGTGAAATGCATGGGTTAGGCTAACCCATGTGGGTCATGGGTTGGGTACTCAGGGGCGTGGGTCATGGGTCCTATATTTACCATATTGAGGCACCTGCATACCTGTACATATATGTGTAAGTACCTGTAGTACTAAGCTGACTCAGCACACTCAAGATCGATTAGTAATCGACTCCTCCCACATGACCATGGCACGCTCTGGTGTATTGATGTGACACAGGTAAGTTGCTCTCTTGCAACCTCTGCACCGGCACTGACACACTAACGACACACGACAACGACATGACACAGATGGCCAGTGCCACAGCGTCACGACTCACAAGGATGATGGATGACTCAGCCATAACAATGGCTAGTGAGAGTGACAACGAGACATGTGTGGCCAGTGCCACGACAACACAACATCAATGTTGTGGTTACCACCATGCAGCAATGACAAAGACATTGACAATGATGTGGCCACC
>JAYMGJ010000494.1:0-47349 GCA_037178675.1 Scleroderma bovista
ATGCTCCCAGACATCACAGGGAATATCAGATTGATAGACACAATGAGGCCTCCACATCACAGTGGAGGGACCATCACAGGTAAAGTGCTCTTACTCATGTGTATATGTGATTAATTTGCAATAGTCATGTTGAATACATCTATGTCGATTGCCACTGTAACCACCGTCATGAATATGAGTCAGGATGATGGTGACCAGATGTATGATCATTATCACAGGGACTATTAAGGTATGTTTGACTTAAATTGACCCTTGTCAAGTCCGGGTCTACTCCGGTGGGGGTCCGGTCAAGTCTGGACAAAAGCGGATGAAGGACAAGGGCAGGGGGCTGGACAAGGAGTTAGTCCAGCCGGAGTTGGTGACCACTTGGATTCAACAACTAAGGACAATGAGCGTTGATCCCTTGTGTAGGTTCCGGTCAAGAGGTTGGAGATGGAAACAGAGACAGAGACAGAGACAGACAGAAACTGGAGTAGTGACTATGGTTGATTTCAGACTGAGGTATACAGAATAACTACAGAGTACTTATACTAAGTAAGAACTAGGGACAAGTATTTCCGGTGACAAGTAAACAGCCTGAAAGGTGGACAAGGAACGACCGGAGTTAGGACTAGGTCAGGTCTGGTGAAAATGATACAAGGTAGGAGATATATCGAGTACACGGAGAACTCACGTCAAAGCAGGGTAGATGGCAAGGTGTAGTAAGGACTGTACAGGGATTAGACCAAGGGTCGTACTTAGTGGAAGTATAACTGCGCGACCGTGACTGGAGTAAGTGAGAGCGACCGGAGTAACTGGATAAGACCCGGAGTTGGACATGGTCGTAACACCCTACTCTTTGACATAGTGTATAGACCAGCGGATACTGATACCTAAGTTGTTGAGTTGCTAGCCCCCAGTGTGTTTTTTCCATTTAGACTAAATAGTGATCATGTGTCTTTTTGAGTCTGTATTTATGTTTTACAATCACACTGTCTTTTTTCTTATGTGGACAAGTTTTCTTGTCATTGCTAATTCATTTCTTTATCCTTTGGATATTCTTTTTTTAGTCTTAGGGTTTATTTCATAAAAATTTTGCCTACTGGCTAAACTTTTGGACTTTGTTTTTTTCTTCAATAGCCCAATTGAAACTACAGTTGTTTTCTGCATTGTGGGTGTGATTGAGCCATTGTCCATGTCTCTGCTTTATTTGCCTGACTCACCACTGGCCTTGTCTCAATCTGTGCATACAATCTATGTTCCTGAGGGCCCAGGTCCTCTGCCTCGCCATGACAGGTCTTTGTGCCTCTACCAGGCAGCAATCGGAGCTCTATTTTGGTCATATGCAGTGAGTTTTACATTCTCAAATCATCTGGATGTGTTCTCATGTTTATGATGCAACCACAACCATTTGGATGATGATGACAATGATGACAATGGCAACATATCCAGGCAAGCATCGCGGAGATGATGGTGGCAGCATGTCCATGCAAGAACAACAACGAGATGATGACAATGATAATGGCAGCATGTACATGCCAACATGACAATGATTGCACGTCCATGCAGCACGACAAAGATGAAGACAACAAGACACCCATGGCAAGATGATGACGACAATGGCAGTGTGTCCACACCAACATGACAAAGATAAATATTTATGCCAACACAGCAAAGACAAAGATGACGTCGATGAGACACCAATGCCAAATACCATGGTGATGTGAGTCAAAGTGTGGATTTGGGTCGGAGTAATAACCCAAACACAACACCAACAAAAGACTATGAAATTGTGCAAGTGGTGGTTTACCTCCACGGTGTCCAGAGAGGATGTGCTGAGGAGGGGGAGAGAGGATCTACACCAACAGGGTGATGCAGACAGAGATACAAGATACTCCTGAGGTACAGGAGCAATAGAAGACAAAGGGGACAGGTGTCTGGACTCTTCCTATAGCTTAGGAAGTGTCAAAGTGGGGATTGAGTTGACTGAGACTGAAGTAATACTACACCTAGAGATTGGTGCAGCAAAGGGGAAAGGGGCCTCCTGATGTCCAGAAGCAATGGGAGATGAAGGATAGACTGGCTAGACTCCGATTGAGCCTAGAGAAAGACTTGGACTTGAATACATTGAATAAAACTTGAATATTAGAGCCTTTAGACCTTCACTGAAGCCTACAAGACTCAAGGAGCTGAGGGGATACTGACTGAGAGAGACAGAGAGGGATAATTTCGTGCAATTGGGCTTTTTTCCACTGGGCTGAGCCCAGGGGTTTAAATACATGGGGGGACACAGCATTAGAGTACAAAAAGGGAAGGGAATAAGCAGAATTTGTCAAGGATTGGTAAGTGATTGGTAAGGGCTTTGTAAGCGATCAGTAAGCATGGGATAAGCAGGAATGAGTAAGCATAGGGAGCATGAATCAGCTGCTGAGTAAAGGAATGAGTAAGCTGCATGACAAGATTGATTGGTAAGGGAGTGAGTCATCAGCTGAGTAATATATCAAAAATGTGAAAGGGATAGAGTAATACTGATGACCTGAGAGCATCAGTAAGCAAGGGATGAGTCACTGCACAGCAGAAGGGAGTCATTGATGCACAGCCCAGGAAGTTTGATGGGAGGCTGTGTACCATCAGGAAGATTGATGGGACAACAATGAGGAAGATCTGGGATTAATATGGGATTGATCCGAGACAGAACAGCCACAAGAAGGGTATCAGAGGTCCAGAGGTCTTTGGGGGGTCACCATGCACTAAGGTGTAATGCATGTGTTCTAGTGCTGCTGAAGTGCAACCATGGGCTCCCTTGACGAGCTCTCTTCTGGGAAAGAATAAGAGAGGGTTCTTCTTCCTAATAGCACTAAGTAGGGATATAACTGTCATGGTGCTGGAGGACACTGTCTGAAAGTAGGGAAGCAGATAGAGTACTGAATTCGACACATCCAGGGAAGTGAGACAAACGACAGAGGAAGATGGACATGGCAAGTATCTGGGAGGAAGGGACCATAGGCAGAGGGCTCAGGGGACACAGAGACAACCAGAGAAGACTTCTCAATCTTGACAATAGACCTAAGATGACCAAAGTATGTCCTTGACGCAGGACTGATGAGGAGAACACGCTGACCGAGAACGAGGGGGACTGAGGGAGCAGGCTGGGAAGATATGTGCCAGGCAGTGCACAGGAACTCTGGGAGAGGCTGTCCTAAGGGCAGGACATAGTGGAGATCTGCAGCAATAGCGGAGAAATGATCCAGAGAAAATATGGACTCCATAGTGACTGATGAGATGAACATCTGGACTGTGGGGGGAATATCTCTGTGGGAAATGAACAGATCCATGTCGGAACTTGACAGGCAGATAGACCACGCTCCAGGCTCTCTGACGGTATAGTCATGTGCCTGATAGCTTTAGAAATGGTGGAGCTATTCAAAATATTGGAATGCTGGCACTGGGCACCTAAAAATGACATTTGAGTGCTAATGTTGTTTCTTCTCTTCTTTCCTTCATTTCTCCATCAATTCTTCAGCTTCTTTGCTTGTTCTGGTATGGGAGTTGGACTGCAGAAGTGTGCATTCCTTTCTCATACCATAATGGACATTATTCCTTCAGTTTCTTCTGCTTCTTGGTGGTTCTTGTGTGAGTGATGACTGCTAGATGTCAGCAGTCGTCTCTTGCATCAGGATAGTCTTCTTGTGCGATAGATGGCTGCGATGAGGCTCTGTCATGCTCATCCTTCACATTAGGATCATTTGATATTGACGTTATCTTCCATGTTCACTGTACCAAACCTGTTTGGTGCATGACACCGGTCACAGGAGAACAGGTAAGTACTGGTTGATCTTTTTTGTTTCTCACTAACCATGCCTTGCAGCTGCATGTGATGTGTGCACACAGGCTTCCCTTGCAAGAGGGATGCCAAAAATTCTCGGCAGCGCGCGTGCATACACTGCACGTCAATGAAGGAGAAGTGTGAGTGGCTGGAGGTGGAAGGGAGCAGGTCTGGTACTGGAAAGGGGAAAGGGAAGGCGGCAGTGACATCTCCCAGAGCCAGTGAGAAGAAGAAGCATGTCAAGAAGTTGGTTGCCAAGATCAACAGCGACATGGAGATCGTTGCAGGTCTGTCCGGGTCCGGGTCCACGCTCATCAAGCGTATGGACCGGCTGATTGAGGCAGTAGAAAACCTCGCATCAGCACAGTGGTACACAGTGGCGGCAGTTTCCGCATCCAGGCAGTCACTGGGTACACTCGTGGACAAGTGTGCCCTGTTTGGATTTGAGGAGACCAGAGATACCAGAGTGGAGTCGATGGATGGAGAGGAGGTCGACCAGGAGGAGGTCGAAGGGGAGGTCACCAGGCTTTGAGAGGACAACAAAGCACACGCCTCAGAGGATGCTTGAGTCCAGTCCAGGCAATTTTTTTTTTTTCTGTAAACTTGTGTACTTTAATATTTTTTCAAATGTTTATAAAAGAAAAGTGTCTAGGAAATGAAACAGAGTGAGTAAGACAGTGAACCAAGAGAAGGGAACAAGAGACAGGGCAAGAGACAGACAGAATAGGGAGAAATGATTTTCAAACATGAGAAGGAGATACCGGGGATACTACCAGACTAGACAGAGGCCAAAGGGCCGGGTTTGTCAGGGTACCGGGAGTGATATTCGTCTAGGAGTTCTACTGCATTACCAAGCTCAGTGGCAAGTAACCACGAGGTTTCCTCATCAGTGCCTTCATAACCAGTCCACTGGACCAAGTACAGGAGTTTGCAAGTTTTGCGTCGATGGTTGATCTTGGAGTCAAGGATCTCAGAGATCTCGAACTCCGGCTTGCCGTCAACTTCGACTGGCAAGGGCAATGGTTGGGTCCAGTTGGGGATGAAATTGGGCACGGCTGGTTCAAGCCGTGAGATGTGGAAGACTGGATGAACTGCGCGCATAGAATCTGGAAGATGGAGAGTGAAAAAGAGCGAACCGACTTGGGCTATAATCATATATGGTCCTAGATTCTTTTCTGATAGTTTTTTGGATGGTCGTGTGGACTGGAAGTACTTTGCTTTTATGTATGCTTGGTTGCCAACCTTGAAGTCCAGTGCTGGAGTATGCTTGGCATCTGGCAGACCTTGGTAGTGGATCTGAGCATTGGCCATCTCTTCATGGAGGTAACTGTGCAGTGAGTCTAGGTTGACTGCGTATTCTTGGGCCCAGGTGGAGGTCATATCACGTTCTGGGTGAACTGAGATGTTAGGGTGGTAACCTTTATTTGCAAAGAAGGGGGAAACTCCGGTAGTTGCACTAGGTGCGTTATTGCACATGAACTCTGCGAGCAGTAAGGGGTCTGCCCAGTTGTCCTGCTGGTAATTGCAGTAACACCAGAGGTACTGTTCAAGTGTTTGGTTGAATCGCTCAGTCTGGCCGTTGCTGGGTGATTGTTACGACCATGCCCAACTCCGGGCCTTATCCGGTCACTCTGGTCGCGTCGCAGCTCCACAGCTCAACTCCGGTCGCTCAACACCTACTCCGGTCACGCTCGCGCAGATATGCCTCCGTTAAGTACGACCCTTGGACTATCCTCTATTCGCTCGTTACCACACCTCGCCGTTTACCCTGCCTTGACGTGAGTTCTCCGTGAACTCGATATATCCTATACCTTGTAGCATTTTCACCGGACCTGATTTATTTTACCCGGTCCTGACTTTATTTTCACCGGACCTGACCTAGTCCTAACTCCGGTCATCCCTTGTCCGCTATTAGGTTGTTTACTTGTCACCGTATGTACTCGACCCTAGTTTCTACTTAGTATAAGTACCCTCTAGTTTACCTTGTATACCTCAGTCTGAAATCATCTAAGTCACTACTCCTGATCCTCTGTCCGTCTCCGTCTCTATCTCCGTCTGACTGGAACCTACGCAAGGGATCAACGCTCGCCGTCCTTGTCGTTGAATCCAAACGGTCGCAACTCCGGCCCGGGCTAACCTCTGCCCAAACCTCTGACCTCCCCTCTCATCCGCTTTCGTCCGGACTTGACCGGACCCCCTACCGGAGTAGACCCGGACTTGACAGTATTTCAGACTCACACTTGTGTGGGTTCACTATACAAACCTCGTACGCAAACTAGTTTCATTCCCCATGACCATGACTACGCGCTCTCGCGCTCGTACTACTGCCGCACTCGCTGAAGAAGCAGGTGCAGTAGACGACCTTCACCTTTCTGCCGCCCAGCAAGCCCTGTCTAATCGCAGGCAACCTCCGGCTTCTGTAAGCCAATTCCGGAGCTTTACAGCTCGAAACCCCACAGCACCTTTGACTCCACGTCGAGATGCTGCGTCTCAGAGCCTTCGTGGTTCTGTAGACTTAGGTCGCCATGAATCTGTTTCTGGTGACAGGTTTCCCTACCGCTGTGACTCCACTCCGGAGCGTCGCGAACCCGGTTGTTTCCAATGGTTCGGCCCTGAGGATGGTCCCGGAGATGATCCGGACGACCCCGGAGATGACAACAACAACAACAACAACGAATTTCTCGACGCCACGGAAGAACTAGACCCTAGCCTGGCTGTCTTCCACAATCTCGCCATCGCCGTCAACCGCCTCTCCCGCTCCTCCCGCCGTTCCAACGACTCCTCCTCCTCCTCCCGTGCCAAGGTCCGTGAACCGGACACCTTCGATGGCATGGACCCCAAGAAACTCCGGACCTTCTTGGTCCAGTGCGAACTATGTTTCCAGGATCGCGCCAAAGCTTTCCGCCAAGATAGGGCAAGGGTGACGTTCGCCCAGTCCTATCTAAAAGGTATGACACTGGAATGGTTCAAACCGGACCTCCTCAACTCCGGCAATCCGGCTGACTGTCCGCGCTGGATGGACAGCTGGGTCCACTTTGTCGCAGAACTCCAAAGTACCTTTGGACCTCATGACCCAGTTGCTGATGCTGAGCACCAGCTCGAGCATCTCCGGATGAAAGACTCGTACCGTGTTACACGGTACATCGTAGATTTCAACCGTCTCGCTTTGCAGGTCCAGGACTATGGGGATGGCGCACTCTGTCGCCTGTTTTACTCCGGTCTCCCGGACCGTCTCAAGGATGAGATTGCACGAGTTGGGAAACCCCTGACTCTAAATGGGTTGAGAGCCCTTTGTCAAGAGATCGATGCGCGCTATTGGGAGCGCAAAGACGAGATCTCCCGTACGACGAAGAGCCAGCCTACCTCGTCCACTCCCAAGCCCTCCAACTCCGGAGGCAACACCCCCAAGTCCGGTCAAGCCAAGACCGGCAACTCCCCCAGCTCCGCCAACACCTCTGGCTTGTCAAAGCCGACCAGCAACCAGTCCTCGTCCGGTTCCAAACCGGACTTAACCAACAAGCTTGGTAAGGACGGGAAGCTGACTGCTGACGAGCGCAAACGGCGGCTCGAAAACAACCTCTGCATGTTCTGTGGAGGTACCGGACACTTCGCGGACAACTGTCCAAAGAAGTCCAAAAAGGCCAAGGCTCGCGCTGCGGCCGTCGCTGCTGAGTCCGGTAAAACGGACTCTACTAACTCGGGTGCCAACTCCGAGTCAAAAAAAGAGTAAGCAGCTCCCGGCCCTCCGCACAACCGGCGAGCTGTGTTGACTCCGGAAGTGCACCCAAGGAGGCCCGCCTCAACGCATCCGCTCTTTTCGACCCAAACTCTCTTATGCCTTATGTTTCTCTTTTATCTCATGATATACCTAAAATCCGCGCACTTGTGGACTCCGGGTCCACACATTGCTTTGTAGATTTACAATTCGCGCACAAAAACAACCTTACCTCCTATTCCATCTCTCCCGTCCAACTCCGGTTATTCGACGGTACATCAAACTATGTAATTACTCAAGCTATCAATTTATCAGTGCAGTTCCCCGCATCCGGTGATGTCACCCCCATGACTTTTTATCTCGCTCCGTTGGATTCTGAATGCTTGATTGTCCTTGGACATAACTGGCTCACCCGCTATAATCCGTTGATTGACTGGGTATTGAGTAGTTTAACATTCCGGACTCTTGCAGGAAGTTTGCCAGCGCCCCCGTCGACTCCCTCTCCGGTTCTGCCCGGAAACTCTGACTCCGGCCTCTCCGGCCAGTCTACCCCAGGCCTCGTGCCATCTGTCGACACTCCGGTTTGCAACCCTCCGCTTATCTCTCTAATCAACGCAGCCACATTCGTGCGTGCATGCAGTTTGGAAGGATCCACGAAGTACCAACTCCAGCTGTGTCCTGCGGACTCAGCAAAGGCCCGGTCTTCTTCTATATCAACTCCGCTGGACTTGGACATCGTCCCTCCGGAATACCGCAATTATGTGGATGTGTTCAGTAAGGCGAAAGCCTCTGAACTTCCCCCGCATCGCGATTACGATTTGAAGATCGAACTCGAAGAAGGTACTTCACCACCCCTGGGAACCCTTTACTCACTGTCTCTGGTCGAGCTCTCTGCTCTCCGGACGTTCATCGATGAGAATCTCACTACAGGTTTCATTCGCCCTACCGCTTCCTCTCACGCTGCTCCGGTCCTTTTCGTTAAAAAGAAGGACGGCTCCTTACGACTATGCGTTGACTTTAGAGGCCTTAACAAAATCACCAAAAAGGATCGCTACCCACTCCCCCTTATCTCTGATCTATTGGACTCACCCAGCCGTGCTAAAATCTATTCCAAGATTGACCTCCGGCACACGTACCATCTAGTCCGGATTGCTCTGGGCGATGAATGGAAGACCGCCTTCCGTACGCGCTATGGGTCCTACGAGTGGTTAGTAATGCCCTTTGGCCTCACTAACGCCCCTGCAGCATTCCAGCGCTTTGTCAACACCATCTTTGCTGACATGCTGGATGTCTGTGTCATCGTGTACCTCGACGACATCCTCATCTACTCCGAGGATATGGAGTCTCACCAGCAGCATGTCCGGGAGGTACTCCGCCGACTCTGGTTGCATGGCCTCTTCGCCAAACCGGAGAAATGCGAGTTCCACTCGGACTCAGTGGAATACCTTGGCTACTGTCTATCCCCTGAAGGTCTCACTATGTCTCCGGACAAAATACAAACCATCTCTGATTGGCCTGAACCTTGTAAGGTAAAGGACATTCAGTCCTTCTTGGGATTTGCCAACTTCTACTGCCGGTTCATTTTCAACTACTCCGACATTGTGGTCCCTCTCACCCGGCTCACCCGGAAAGATGCTCCTTGGGTCTTCTCCGAGGACTGTCAACGCGCTTTCAATGCTCTCAAGCACGCCTTCACTACCGCGCCCATACTCACTCACTTTATTCCGGACACCCCTATCATCGTGGAAACGGACGCCTCCGACTACGCAGTTGCTGGTATCCTGTCTATCACTTGCTCCGACGGAGAGATTCGTCCGGTAGCATTCTACTCCCGGACCTTGACTGCTCCGGAGCTGAACTACGACACCCACGATAAGGAACTCCTTGCCATCTTCGAGGCATTCCGGAACTGGCACCATTACCTTGAAGGCTCCGCCTCCCCTATTGACGTCGTCACCGACCACAAGAACCTAGAGTATTTCTCTACCTTCAAAGTCCTCTCCCGCCGGCAAGCCCGGTGGTCTGAATTTCTCTCCCAGTTTAACCTCGGCATTCGTTTCCGCCCCGGAAAACTCGGTGCCAAGCCGGACGCTCTCACTAGACGATGGGACGTCTACCCCAAAGAGGGGGATAGTGGCTACGCCTGTGTTAATCCACAAAATCTCAGGCCGGTGTTCACCCAAGAACAACTGACTAACTCCCTTCGCGCAACCATTTTAGAGTTCCCGGTCCTTCGTCGAGCAGTCGCCATCATGGACGTGGAAACACTCCACAATGACATCTTATCTGCTCTCCCCTCAGATCCCATTGCCCAGATCCACCTCTCAGACTCACCGGACTCTCGTTGGTCCACTGATGAGGCAGGTTTCCTCCGCCTAGATGGTCGCATCTATGTACCGGACCTGGACGGTCTCCGCCTCCGGGTACTCCGGTATCACCATGATCACCCACTCTCTGGCCACTTTGGGCAAAACCGGACTTTGGAACTAATCCGGCATAAGTATACCTGGCCTGGTCTTAGGACCTTCGTCAAAGACTACGTCCGGTCATGCACCTCCTGCGCTCGAGCTAAGACACCGTGCCATCGACCCTATGGGTTACTAAAACAGCTTCCTGTCCCGGAAAGACCTTGGAACTCCATATCCATGGACTTTATTGAGCAACTCCCTGGCTCAACTGGATTCACAGCTATCCTGGTCGTAGTAGACAGGCTCTCTAAACAAGCCATTTTCATCCCTACTCATGACACCATCACTAGCCCGGAGCTCGCAAAGCTCTTTTTACTCCACGTGTTCTCCAAGCACGGTGTTCCCGCCCACGTCACCTCAGATCGCGGTACTGAGTTCGTCTCACACTTCTTCCGGTCACTCGGAAAGGCCCTCAACATGCGCCTCCACTTCACCTCCGGTTACCACCCGGAGGGCGATGGCCAGACAGAGCGGTCTAACCAGACGCTGGAACAGTATCTCCGGATCTACTGCAACTACCAGCAGGACAACTGGGCGGACTTACTCCCATTAGCAGAGTTTGCATACAACAACGCACCTAGTGCTACCACCGGAGTCTCTCCGTTCTTCGCTAACAAGGGCTACCACCCTAACATCTCTGTCTACCCAGAACGCGACATGACCTCTGCCAGGGCTCGTGACTACGCAGTCAACCTTGAGTCGCTGCACCAATACCTTCGAGAAGAAATGGCCAATGCGCAACTTCGCTACCAAGGTCCGGCTGATGCCAAACGTACTCCGGCACCGGACTTCAAGGTTGGCGACCAAGTGTACGTGAAAGCCAAATACTTCCGGTCAACACGACCATCCAAAAAGCTATCAGAGAAGAACCTGGGGCCCTACACTATCATCATGCAAGTAGGCTCCCTCTCTTTTACTCTCCGTCTTCCAGATTCCATGCGCGCAGTTCACCCTGTCTTCCATGTCTCCCAACTCGAACTGGCCACACCCAACACCATACCGGACCGGATACAACCTCCTCCGCCACCGGTCGAAGTTGAACCGGAGTTCGAGATCTCTGAGATCCTCGACTCCAAGGTTGATCGTCGACGCAGATCGTGCAAGCTATTGTACCTGGTGCGTTGGTCCGGTTACGAAGGAACTGATGAAGAAACATCATGGCTTCTCGCCACTGAACTTGGCAACGCTACGGAACTCTTAGAAGATTACCATGTCCGGTACCCGGACAAACCGGGACCACTTGCGTCCATGTAGTATTACTCTCGCCTCCGTTTCCCTTATCTGTTTCTCTTGTCTGTTTCCCCTATCTGTTTCACTCTGTAATATCACTCACTCTCAAATCCAGCCACTTTTCTCTATAAACAAAAAAGTAAAACTAAATTACATTTTCTATTTACAAGGAGTCCGGACCGGACCACCTACTCCGGCACACCGCTGCCAGGGTTCTCCTGCTCCTCACGGAGCCCCTGGACTTCTTGTTCGACCTCCTCCGGGTCGACCTCTGCCTCGCTGTCCTCCGACTCCTCGTCCTCGTCCCAGGGCGCTGTAAAGAAACGACACTCCTCGAGAAAGGTCTCGAGGCCAGCCGTCAGCCGCTCGTTTCCCCTCGCCACCGAGCGAGTGGCATCTGCGACCTGGCGCATCTGCCCGGTCATCTCCTCGACGGCCCCGGTCAACCGGTCCAGTCATTCCAGGAACGGCCCAGGGTCAAACCCAGACCGTTTCCCAGACGGCCCCGGTACTTTGACGATGTCGTCGTCGTCGGCAACCTTCGCCGCCGTCTTCTTCTTCTTGCGCTTCTCGCCTCCTCGCGGTGACGTCGCCGCCTCCTTCTCCTTCGCTTTGCCCTTCCCCTTATCCCCTACCGGACCCGGACCACCCACCTCCGGCCACTCACACTTCTCCTTGAGGCCGGCGCACTTCATGCATGCGCGCTGCTTGGGTTTTTCCGGGTCTCGTTCGCACTTGGCCTTGTGCCTCGCACAGCGAATGCACCTGCCAAAAAAATTAATAAAGTAACAAGGGAATATAATTTAAAAGAATACTTACCAGACATTGTCGCTCCGGTCTTCACTCGGACCCGCCTCCGGTTCCTCCCTTGCCCGTTTCTTCGACGCCTCCTGCGCCATCGCTCTCTGCCTCGCAGCGACCTCTGCAGCCCTCCGTTGCACCTCCACCCTGTCCTTCTCCGCCTGCTCCCGCACTTGGCGTTCCGCCTCCGCCTTCGCTCTCTCCGCCTCCTCTCGTGCTCTCGCCTCCGCCTCCTCAGGTGCTCGTCTCTCCGCCTCCTCCCTACGTTGCCTCTCCTCCCTCTTCACTTGCTTGCGACGATGGCGCTCCTTCGCTTTGGCGTCGAGAACGTCGGGTTCGTCCTCGCTACCGGACTGTAACTCCGGTGTCGAGGCCTTCGTCCAATCCCTGGACTCGGTGGCAACGGGGGCAACGGGGCTGGTGGACTTAGCAGTGGCCGACATGTTAGGATCGCGGAAAGAAAACTGGGGGTAACAAGCAAAACCGGTCTGATCTTTATAGATCCATAATTCGTACTCAGACAACACTCCGGGACTCCGCATTGTTCTAGGCGACCACACAACAGCCTCATTGGGGCCTCATGGGTTCGGCCCCTAAAAGGGGGATACTGTTACGACCATGCCCAACTCCGGGCCTTATCCGGTCACTCCGGTCGCGTCACAGCTCCACAGCTCAACTCCGGTCGCTCAACACCTACTCCGGTCACGCTCGCGCAGATATGCCTCCGTTAAGTACGACCCTTGGACTATCCTCTATTCGCTCGTTACCACACCTCGCCGTTTACCCTGCCTTGACGTGAGTTCTCCGTGAACTCGATATATCCTATACCTTGTAGCATTTTCACCGGACCTGATTTATTTTACCCGGTCCTGACTTTATTTTCACCGGACCTGACCTAGTCCTAACTCCGGTCATCCCTTGTCCGCTATTAGGTTGTTTACTTGTCACCGTATGTACTCGACCCTAGTTTCTACTTAGTATAAGTACCCTCTAGTTTACCTTGTATACCTCAGTCTGAAATCATCTAAGTCACTACTCCTGATCCTCTGTCCGTCTCCGTCTCTATCTCCGTCTGACTGGAACCTACGCAAGGGATCAACGCTCGCCGTCCTTGTCGTTGAATCCAAACGGTCGCAACTCCGGCCCGGGCTAACCTCTGCCCAAACCTCTGACCTCCCCTCTCGTCCGCTTTCGTCCGGACTTGACCGGACCCCCTACCGGAGTAGACCCAGACTTGACAGTGATAGCCAGAAGTGTAGGCCCATGTCGAGTGCCTTTCCGAGTGACCGGAAGAAGTGGGATATGAACTCAGTACCTCGGTCATAGGTGACATAGGTGGGGACTCCGTGCTTGGAGAACATGTGGAGTAGGAATAGTTTCACGAGTTCTGGGCTGGTGATGGTATCATGAGTTGAGATAAAGATGGATTGCTTTGAAAGCCGGTCTATGATGACTAGGATGGCTGTGAAGCCAGAAGATGTGGGGAGTTGCTCTATAAAATCCATGGAGATGGAATTCCAGGGCTTCTTCGGGATGGGGAGCTGTTTAAGCAACCCATAGGGGTGGTGGCATGGTGCTTTAGCTTGGGCACAGGTTGTGCAGGTCCAGACATAGTTTGTAATGAATGACCAGAGGTGTCATATCCATACTTTTCCCAGTCACAACTCCGGATCTAGTCTGGCCATCTCCAGCTCAACTCTGGTCACTACATCCATCTCCACCTTAGGACTGACCCCTGTCGTCCTGCAGACAGATCTGCAGTCTAACTCCACTGTCTCAGACCTGTACCTACCACTAGTCGCTACTCCAGTTTCAGTCCGGCCACTCCCTTAGCCTTGTCTGCAATGTAGCCCAACTCCAGATAGTATATTCAACTCTGGCTCAGTTCTGCTCCTGCTCCTGCTCCGCTTCCTCTGTCAGGTCACCAATGGCTTAGGACATTTCTATGTCCAACTCCAGACCTTCCTCCGGCTACTCTGCCCTTCCTCCACCTGCACACTCCCTTCACTCTTACACTCCCTCCACTCTTGCACTTCCTCCTGTCCTGCACTTCCTCTGGTCCCACTTCCTCTGGTCCTGGACATCGCTCCAGACTTAACATTAGTTAAGTCCACCTCTGACCCTTACCTGTCCTCTTCCGACCTAGTTTCCTTTACTTCACTGTCCCTGCTTTTCCTCCATCATCCCTGTAATGCTAGTTCCCTGTTTCTGCTTCTGCTCTGGTTTATTTTCTTGTACCTGGTTTATTTTCCTGTCTGCTTCTGCTCCATCCCTTGTCCCAACTAAGGTGTTTACTTGTCACCGTATATACTCACCTCTAGTCTCCTTACTATATAAACTACCATACTCTGGCCTAGTAGATCCTTAGATCAAATCTCGACTAAGATACTCCTCAGTCTGTACTACCCCATGCTCTCCTAATCTCATCCTGTTCTCCTGAACTCCGGCCAACTCCAGTCTCCATCCTATCTCGTCCCCTTGGTCCTATGCTTGATCCTAGCAAGTCTCCTACTCACACAAGGGCAAAAGCCACCTCTGTCCCAGACTCAACACTAGACCTCTTAGGACTTATCCCACCTCTGGGATGTTCTTTGCTCCGGACAAGCTGTGCTCAACTCCGGACTACTTTCCTGTGGTCTGGACTTACTCCGCAAAACCCGGACTTACTCCCAGTGCTCCTCTAGTGCCCAGACTTCATTTGTATGACCCGGACTTGACTCTCCACACTAACTAGCACCTACTAGTGTCTGGACTTACCTCCTCATTAGTCCCCTGCAACCCTGGACCTTCTAGTAAGATCGTTGAGGAGAACCAGTCTTGACAGGAGGCCTGGCCAGGCATAGTCGCGATGGATGAGCTCCAGGGTGCGATTCTGTCCAAAGTGCCCAGAGGTGGGGTGGTCGTGCTTATACTGGAGAACTCTGAGATGAAGGTCCTTTGAGTCTGGTGTTGAAGTCACACGTGCACCCGGCGTAAACCGTCGACGAAGTGCGCGCAAGACTGCGACCCATATTAGTGTAGACTTAGTAATAGTCCTCTTTAGAGTAGATGTTACATGTCACACGTCACGTGTCACAGTCACGCGTCACACTATTTGTTGTATATAAACAGCGTCCACCGCTTATATAATATAACAGCTCTTAACCAGCTACTGCTACCATCTCTGGCTGTGCACTCCACCCAACAGGTGAGTTGGAGTAGCAGTTCCTCTACGTATATAGGTATTGCTTCAACAGGTTATGAGCCCCGTGAGCGCACTGTGTGCAGCAATGCACCAGGCAGCACTCCAGCTCCCTGAGCGTCGCTTTAACTAGCTTGACGCTGTGGACCACAGTGAGCTCCTAGCTGAGCCCCTGCACAGCCACAAGGCGAAGTCGGTTGACGACTTGCGCCAGACAGTGAGCTCCTAGTTGAGCACCTGTACTGCCACAGGCGAAGTTCGTCGATGACTTGTGCCAACCATGGCGAACATCGTCAACGACTTGTGCTGGCATGACCTAGTCATGAGTTAGCTGTTGACAGAAGTGCTTTCACTAGCACTCAGGTGTTTCTTCTTTTCTTGATTGTCCGTTGTCGCATCCACTTGCTGACTCCATTGACTCCCAACAGAACATCACCATGTCCAGCGCTCTCGACAAGATGGTTCCCGTGTTCACTGGCTCCAACTGGCAGCAGTGGCACACCTCTATGCAGGCCTACCTCCAGGCACAAGGCCAATGGTACATTTATTCGACGACGCAACCCGCTGCCGGTCACGATGACCGAAAAGAGTGGGACGACAACACCGAGAGGGCACTCGGAAATATCACCTTGCGCCTCGCCCCCTCTATCCAGGTCGCCGTCTCAAATCTTGACAACGTTAAGGACGTCTGGGACCACCTAAAGAAAAACTTCGGCACCCCCAGTATCGGCTCTGCCTATGCCGAGCTTAGCAAGCTCCTGGCGACTACCATTCCCGCTGGCTCCCATCCCGCTCCGGCTATCACCAAGGTGCTTAGCCATTTCGCTTATCTCAAAGATGCCGGCTTCGAGTTTCCTGCCCCCATGCAGGCAATGATCATCCTCTGCAAGCTCCCTCCTACTATGGAGGTTGTAGCTCAAATTCTTAGCCAGACGTCGCCTGACGAGATCAAAAACCTCAAGCCTGACGGGATTGTCAAAGCCGCCACGCTCTCCTTTGAGCAGAAAGGCACCTCTTCGCGCGCCAGTGGTAAGGGCCCCCAGGCCAACAAGCTTAGCACTGTGAAGCACAAGCCAGCTGACCCAAAGTTCGCCCAGCAGCAGCAGCAGCCCCAGAGGCAGCAGCAGCAGCAAGGCGGGTCCAACGGCGGTACGAGTGGAAATGCTCCTGCCCAAGGACAAGGAGGCCGCACACGCCGTGGTGGCAAGAAGGCTCGCGCTCGCCACGAGAACGCCCAACAGGCCGCCTTTGCCACATATGTCCACTACGATGGACCAGAGCCCACTGTCGACCCTCGTGCCCTGGCTCACACTCCCGGTGCTGCCCACTATGGCCCCCCCGCATTCGATAATACTATTTTGCTGGCATTGGCACGGTATTACTCCGGTGCCTAGACCACAACTCAGGGGATGAGAAAGTTATCACACTCACCCAAGTGCTCCATATGCCAGGCGCTACTGCACGGCTCATTTCTATGGGCGAAATGCTCCAGCGTAACTACAAAGTCACTGGCGATAAGCGAGGCATTAGCCTCACTCATAAAGCTGAACGCCTATGGTTTGGGCCAGACCCAGAAGACGATCGCAACGTCATTTTCGGGATTAGATCTATCCCAATAATTAGATCTAACTACATCGCCTCCGTGAGCAAAGTCGATTACGACATTATGCACCGGAGATTTGGGCACCCCTCGAAGAAAGTACTCCGACGCGCGCAAAAGCATACGCAGCACTTTCCGGAGATTCACTTTCCAACTGAGGACTGTGTTTGCCCTGGATGTGCTCTTGGCAAGATGCCCAATCGAGCTTTCCCAGAGAACGAAAGACGTGCTTCTAAGCCCTTCGAGCTAGTGCACTCTGATCTCAAATCCTTCCCGGTTACGTCGTACCGGAAGTTTAAATATGTCATTACCTTCTATGACGACTACACTTCTCACGCCTGGACTATGCCTCTTCGCTCCAAAGCTGCAGCGATTACGGCTGCCAAAGATTTCCTCGAAATGGTGTGAGTCCAACATGATACGCACGTTGTTGGATGGATGTCCGATGCCGGCGGAGAGTATAAATCTGATCTATTTGATCGAGCACTCCTTGAGAAAGGAATTAAAATATACCAAAGTGCTCCAAGAACCCCCATGCAGAATGGTCGCGCCGAGCGTCTAGGGCGCACTCTCATGGATAAAGCTGAGTCTATGCGGCATCAAGCCTGCATTCCTGACTCCTGGTGGGAATTTGCGTTCGCTCACGCAACTCACCTTTACAACCATACTCCAGTAGCTCGCCTGAGATGGCGCACCCCCCATGAAATGCTTAAGGGGGAGATGCCTAACATCGACCACCTCCGTGTATTTGGCTGTGGAGCCTTTGTCTACCTCCCAGCCTCGGCTAGAGTGAATAAGATGGCTCCCAAGTCGGAGCTTATGACCTATGTCGGTGTTGCCCCTGGCAATGAGCGCAATTTTTTGTTTATGCGCTCCACCAATGCAGTGTTCACTGCTGCTCACGCCGTCTTTGACGAGCATCATTTCCCTCGCTGCCCCAAAAACAGGTGCGAACCTCTCGAGAACCCTTTCGGAAGGGCAAATCCGAAACCAGCCACTGATCGACCAGGGAATCCCCCTGATGATACCGACAGTGATGACAATGTGGAACACGACCATGGCTACCCACATCCCCAAGCGCAGGATGACGATCCAAAGCGCGAGGACCCTGAGGCTCCTGAGGAAGAGCCTAATCAAATAAATCCTCCCCGTATGCCATCTCCAGTGCCTCCACCAGCACCGAGAACACCTTCACCGGCGAGAAATCCGCCACCTCCGGCACCGCAGCGCCCTGGCCGAGCTGAACGCTGCCAGAATGCGCCGCGACCTCCTGCAGTTAATATACCTGCCCACCCCCAACGTGAACGTAGAGCGCCATTGCGCCCTGGCAACGTGTATGGTGAGCAGCGACATCCCGTCGAGCAACTCCGGGATATCGAAAGTGCCTCTCGATGGCGAGAAACTGTGGGTGAGGTCCCTAGACCCCCACAACCGGACACACCAGACCATGTTCCTGGTGGTTTCCCCGACACCTCTGCAACGCCCAGTGAGGAAGATGTGCAAAAGATGTGCGAGGAAGGGGGAGCAAACCTAGTCCGTTATCTGATGGGCAAAGCCCTCGAAACCTGCGACCCTCAATATGAGAGCGTCCGCAACTGGTCCTACAAGGACATCGCTCGCTTACCCCAAGCTGAGCAGAAACTCTGGCAACTTGCTTGCCAAGAAGAGCTCGACGTGCTGCGAAAGCGCAAAGTCTTTGAGCTAGTAGACCGTCCCCGAGACCAGAAGGTCATTAAGAATCGATGGGTCTTCGACGTAAAGTCGGATGGCCGCAAGAAAGCCCGCTTAGTAGCGAAAGGCTTCTCCCAGGTCGAGGGATTAGATTTCGACCAGGTCTTCTCACCAGTCGTGCGCTTTGAAACAGTGCGCCTCATGCTTGCGCTTGCCGCACTTGAAAACTGGTATATCACTGGACTCGACGTTCGGAGCGCCTACTTGTATGGCAAGCTCGACGAAGAGATCTACATGGAACAACCTGAAGGGTTTGCAGTTCCCGGGCAAGAGCGCAAAGTGCTCCGCCTCTGGCGTGCCCTCTATGGCCTCAAACAGGCTGGCCTAGCTTGGTGGCGCACACTCGATGAGTCTCTCAAAGAGCTCGGGTTTGAGCGCCTTAAGTCTGAAGCAGGCATCTTCTTCTATAAGAAGAAAGGCACCAACATCGTCATTGGTATTATCTACATTGACGACGCACTATTCTGCGGCCCTAACAAGGCTGTTGTTGATGCCATCAAAGCGCAGTTCATGCGCAAATGGGAGTGCAGAGACCTTGGAGAACCTAAGGAGTTCCTCCGCATGCGAATCACTCGCAAGGGTCGCGCTATCCACTTGGACCAATGCGCGTACCTCCAAAAGGTCATCGAATGCTGCGGCATGCTCAATGCAAAGTCTGCAAGCACCCCACTGCCGGCTGGCTACTATGCCGCCAAGAATACAGAGCCTGTTGATGCGGAACTCCGCTCCCGTTTCCAGACGGTTATTGGGTCCCTTCTGTACCTTATGTTAGGCACTAGGCCTGACATTGCCTTTGCAGTCACCCATCTCTTGTGCCATGCCGCGAACCCATCTCAGGACCACCTAAGCAAAGTGCTGTATATCTGTCGCTACTTGATTGGTACACCTAATTACTCCCTAGCGTACAATGGTGGATCCGGTGCTGGCCTGATTGCATGCACGGACTCAGATTGGGGATCAGATCCTATCTCTCGCCTCTCGCAGACAGGTTTCTACCTGAAACTTGCAGATGGCTTGATCAGTTGGACTTCTCGTGCGCAGAAGACTATTGCGTACTCGTCCACTGAGGCTGAATACATGGCTTTGAGCGATTGCGCTCGCCAAGTTACCTGGATTCGGAGTTTACTCGGTGAGCTCGGCTATAAGCTGAAAGCTATCCCGATTTGTGGTGATAATCAGGGGTCCATATTCATGGCATCCAACCCTGTAACGGAGCCTCGCTCCAAGCACATCGACATCCGCTACCACGGAATCCGCGAGTCAGTCGCGAAAGGTAATGTGAAACTATTCTTTATTGATGGTGCTGAGAATCCCGCCGATCTGCTCACCAAGAACTTACCCCGTGAGAAATTCACGAAGTTCAGAGCTCAACTAGGCTTAGGTCCAGTCTGGACGGTGAAACCTGGAACGAAACTGAAACTGAAATGTTCAGTTCAATGTCACGTGTGATCACGTGGAGCTGTTGCCCTGTACACAGCCTGCACCAGCACCGCAGTGCTCTTGCACCTAGCAACATTTCCTTCCATGTCTGACAGGTCACACTCCTCCCATTCATTGCGCTCGAAAGGGCCCGTTGTTGAATCTGAGAGCAATACTACAAAGACAAAACCTCGCAAGAAGGCTGCCCACTGGACAGACGAAGATACTACAACACTTCTCGAATTTCTTATCGAAGAATTACCCAAAGCCGGCGATGGAAACTTCAAGAGATCAACCTGGACAGCAGCTGTGTCGCTTTTCTCAACCCAATCTGGGATCACCAAATGGGGGGCGAAAGATGCCGACTCATGCGAGCGTAGATTTCAGTTGGTAAGTTAGATCTACCTGGATCATCTGATCATCACTAATAAATGCTACAGCTGAAGAAACACTACGAAGCTGTTGTCGATCTCAAGAATGCTTCTGGATTTACGTACTCTGATAAGGATGGTGCCGGGATCACGCTGGTACAAACTGATGTATGGAAGAGATACGTCAAGGTGAGTATAAAACATATTAGATTATTAAAAATGGTGCGGCTGAGCAGTTGAGCAGTCCCATCCACATGCGAAGCCCTTCAAAGAGAAGGGTTTCATCCATTTCACGCAGGTTGAGGCCGTGATGCCCAAGAAGGGGAAGGGGCATTTTGTTTTTCGCCCCACCACCAACCCTACCATGGCTGATGCCAGTGGTTCTGGTTCACATGATATCCCCCCTCCAACACTCATTTCCAGCGGTGCTTCCCTTAACCTCGAGCAGCTCACTGTTGCTGCAGATGAGATTACCAGGGCCAGTCGCCAGCAGCCGGTTGTAACTCCCCGAATTCCTGGTACACGGAGTGGCGCCAGTGACCCAAATTCCATGCCAACATCTGCACCATCCAGCTATCTTTCGCCATCTGTCGCCTCTGAGTCCACATCATCTGCAGTCACCAGTGTTAGTCGTGCCAAGAGAAAGGTATCTCCCTCAGTCGCCGACTCAGTGGCTAGCTTACGCAAGCGGTCACGTCCACTGTCTGTTGCGGCACAGGCACAGCAAGTGGGTGGTGCAGCGATGCAGGAGCTTGCGGCTGTGGTCAAGGACATTTCCTGTTCTATAGCCCCACCTGATGCCCTTGGCGCTGCTATTGATATCCTCCAGCAACACCATGAACTTACACCCATCCAACGACTCGACATCGGTGAATATCTCGCGCTCGAACAGAACAAGAATCAGGCCATACTTTTCCACAAGTTCGGTGAAGAGGAGAGGAAGGTATGGTTGGCACGCAGGTTGTGCGAGATCATGGCCAGTCAACATCCGACTGACTGATGTTGTGTCCCCTTCGATGTATCGCCTTGCAGTCGTCTACCCACAAATGTATTACATATGCGATAGTAGTACAATATAGCGTTGATTTTGCGACTCGAGTACTATAGTATTGATTTTGCAACCCAAATCATGATACCTGTAGCCCGCGATGCGCCAGCTCCTGCTGGTAGTCCTGCCACATCTCCTGAGCAATATTGTCGCGGCGATGGTCTGCTCGCCTTCTCTCTGCTGCATCTGCAGGGCCATCTCCAAGCACATCTCCAAGCTCTATGAGCTGATCTCCCTCTGTGAGCTCTGGGTCAAAAAAGGCATCTGGGTCGTATCGACGAACGAAATTGTGGATTGCGCACAGCACAACGGGAAGCCGGGCTTGGATGTCCATATTATACTCAAGGGGAAACTGGAGAACACGGAATTGGCACTTTAAAACGCCGAATATGCGTTCAATTACATTCCGGAGTGAAGCATGCCGCAGATTAAAAAGTTCCTCTTGATTGCGCGGCCTGGTTATGAATTTGAGTACTCTGTCACTGCTGGTAAACTGGCAGAATCAAATATACCTTTGACTTGCCTGGCGCCACTCCTTGAGATGGTACCGAACCCCACGAAATGGAACAAGAAGAGCGTCTGATGTCCCGAACCCTGCATCAGCTAGAAGATATTTTCCCTGCGGCATTCACAAGTCCTGGGTATGCGCGTCATTCCATAGATGGGCGTCTGCAGTTGAGCCATCCCATCCAGTGAGTGTGTATGTAAAGAAGAAGTCGAAGTCGCAAACGAATAGGCAGTTTTGTGACAGATACCCTTTCCGATTGCGCATATGGGGCTGGTCTTCAAGGGCCATGAAGGCGCGAATGTGTGTGCCATCGACCGCACCAATACAATCGCGGAAAAATCGGAAGCGTGGGTCGTCGGTGATTGCGGGTGAAATTGGTGTGTTCTCCGTTGGGAATTGTACTTGAGAGTTGTAGAATGATGGTCCCGAGAAAACAAATAACACCTGTTTGAAGTACCTTGAAAAATGTGTCATCAAATGAGAAGTGTGGAGAAACTATGGTACTAACTTTGTGATCGTGCTTGGTGAACGTTGAAATCTCTCTGCAACGTGTCGGGATGACAGACCGATGACACAGGTATATAGAAATATACCTAGTTGCTCCTTGATCAATACTGGCAAGGAGGAAATGCCGTCCGCACGCATCAATACTCACGCTAGTTTATTGAATATATCGTGTGTGACCCCAAGGCACGTATGAATTCTGTTGGGATGGCCGTTCAGTAACTCGAGCATCCACCCTTCACCGGATAGTATAGACGTATGGTATGGTATAGGTGCAGTGGGGGCGAGAAAGATGAGGTTATAGTAGTAAACTACTTGGGAAGCAATGAGTGTGATTAAAATCACAAGGCGGCGGCGGTGGGCATCCTGTACTTGTTGAGCTTCAAGGTCCATCGTGAGGGTGATAATCTGCGATGTCCATAGCCAGTATACCTTATCAGAACAATCCTGATATGAAATAAACTAAGATTATGGCCAACTACGCTGATAGTAGATACCGTGCTTGCAAGGTCACCACGTGATCACACGTGACATTGAACTGAACATTTCAGTTTCAGTTTCGTTCCAGGTTTCACCGTCCAGACTGGACCTTACAGTTTCCCTCTGGCAGCATCTAGCACCTTATTCGCTGAAGTGCTCTACGTGCAGCACAGCGAGGGGGAGTGTTGAAGTCGCACGTGCACCCGGCGTAAACCGTCGACGAAGTGCGTGCAAGACTGTGACCCATATTAGTGTAGACTTAGTAATAGTCCTCTTTAGAGTAGATGTTACATGTCACACGTCACGTGTCACAGTCACGCGTCACACTATTTGTTGTATATAAACAGCGTCCACCGCTTATATAATATAACAGCTCTTAACCAGCTACTGCTACCATCTCTGGCTGTGCACTCCACCCAACAGGTGAGTTGGAGTAGCAGTTCCTCTACGTATATAGGTATTGCTTCAACATCTGGTACATAGATGCGACCATGGAGCCGGAGGAGACCAGACTCATCTACTGACCACTGCAACTCGGCAGTATCAGAGTGGTGAGCTTGGGCAGTAGGGTTAGTGGGGATTTCTGAGTGAAGGGTCTCGATGTCCATGATGTCAACTGCCCTTAGGATAGGGAGCTCTAGGTACGTAGCGCAAAGGGAGTGAGCTAGTTGCTCTTGGGTGAACACTGGCTGGAGATTCTGGGGGTTAACCTGGGCGTAGCTGCTATCCCCCTCTTTGGGGTAGATGTCCCATTGTCTAGTCAGGGCATCAGGCTTAGCACCAAGCTTACTGGGATAAAAGTGGATAACCAAGTGGAACTGGGACAAAAATTCCGACCATTGGGCTTGCCAGCATGTAAGAACTTTCAATGTGGAAAAGTATTCCAGGATTCTGTGGTTGGTGACAATGTCGACTGGGGTAGTGGAGCCCTCCAGATAATGGTGCCATGACCGGAATGCTTCAAAGATAGCCAGCAATTCCTTGTTGTGCATGTCATAGTTCAGCTCCAGGGCTGTTAAGGTCCAGTGTCATGATTGGTTCTCCTCAACGATCTTACTAGGAGGTCCAGGGATGCAGGGGACTAATGAGGAGGTAAGTCCAGACACTAGTAGGTTCTAGTTAGTGTGGAGAGTCAAGTCCGGGTCATACAAATGAAGTCCAGGCACTAGAGGAGCACTGGGAGTAAGTCTGGGTTTTTGCGGAGTAAGTCCAGACTGCAGGAAAGTAGTCCGGAGTTGAGCGCAGCTTGTCTAGAGCAAAGGACATCCCAGAGGTGGGATAAGTCCTAAGAGGTCTAGTGTCAAGTCTGGGACAGAGGTGGCTTTTGCCCTTGTGCAAGTAGGAGACTTGCTAGGATCAGACATAGGACCAAGGGGACGAGATAGGACAGAGGCCAGAATTGGCCGGAGTTCAGGAGAACAAGGTGGAATTAGGAGAGCATGGTGGGTAGTACAGACTGAGGAGTATCTTAGTCGAGATTTGATCTAAGGATCTACTAGGCCAGAGTTTGGTAGTTTATATAGTAAAGAGAACTAGAGGTGAGTATATACGGTGACAAGTAAACACCCTAATGTCAAGACAAGGGACAGAGCAGAAGTGTACAGGAAAATAATCCAGGTACAGGAAAACAAAGCAGGGGCAGGAAAATAAACCGGAGCGGAAGCAGAAACAGGGAACTAGTGTTACAGGGACGACAGAGGAAAAGCAGGGACAGTGAAGTAAAGGGAACTAGGTTGGAAGAGGACAGGTAAGGGTCAGAGGTGGACTTAACTAATGTTAAGTCCGGAGCAATGTCCAGGACCGGAGGAAGTGGGACTGGAGGAAGTGCAGGACAGGAGGAAGTGCAAGAGTGCAGGGAGTGTAAAAGTGAAGGGAGTGTGCAGGTGGAGGAAGGGCGGAGTAGCTGGAGGAAGGTCCGGAGTTGGACATAGAAATGTCCTACGCCATTGGTGGACCTAGTGTTTAAAAGTCCGGTCCTAGAATCACAAAAAGACTGGCAACTGAACTGGACTGCAACCAATTTGGACCGGACTGCAGTTGTGGTCCTGGGTGGTCCATGATCAGTTCGGTTGCAGTTGCCTCCACTCAAGCAGAAAGCAAAGACTGGTCACAAACCAGTCACAACCGGTCGCTTTCTGGACCGGTTGCATATCGGTCACACCTGTTCACTTAGGCTAGTGGAACACAAAATACAAAATTACTAGTAGTGTATTATTCAAAAATCACAAATGAGAAAACCCACTAAGAGCGCAAATGCTCAAATCTATACTACTAGTGGTTTATTATCCAAGCATTAACAAACAAGCAAACCCACCAAGAGCAGAAATGCTCAAACTGTATGACTAGTATTTGATTATTTAAATAGTATCACAAATGAGCAAACCCACCTAGAGCGGAAATGCTCAAAACTATACTACCAGTAGTTTATTATTCAAACATCAACAAACACACAAACCCACCCAGAGCGGAAATGCTCAAAACTATACTACTAGTAGTTTATTGTTCAAATATCAATGAACATGCAAACCCACCAAGAGTGGAAATGCTCAAAAGCATATTTCTGGTAGTGTAAACTGGTCTGAACTGGTTGCTACCAGTCTTTTATCAGTCTTGGACCAGTTGCCTTGAGGACCGGATGCAACTGGTTGCAACCACTATGGTGGACTGACATGGACTGGTCCTATGTGGTTTTGGTCCGGTTGCCCAAAATCTGGCCAACAAAAAAACCAGTTCAGTCCGGTTACCTCCAAAATTTGATGAAAAAACCGGACTGGACCGGACTTTTAAACTCTACATACTAGTAACATTTGAGAACCCACACAAGGTGCAAGTGTGAAATACTGTCAAATCCAGGTCCACTCTGGACAAAGTCCAGATGAAATCCGGTTAAGATCTTGAATGAGGGGGAGGCAGAGGTTGGCCTAGGCTGGGAATTGCTCAGGGGGCAGAAATAGACCGATTGGGTACAATGACAGCAGTCAAGCGTTGACCCCTTGCATGGATTCCGGTCAAGACAAGAGAGAGCAGGGACAAGAGATACAGAGTGGGTGACTTAGTTAATTTCAGACTAAAGATACAGGACCAAGTACAGGACTTTATATATGGAGATGGAAGTAACCTGAGTATATATGGTGACAAGTAAACAACCAGAAACCAGAACAAGGGAAAGAGAGTAAAGGGAATAGATCAGTAAAATAAACGGGGACAGGAAAATAAACAGGGAGTCAGGCTCAAAGCAGACATGGGGAACTGGAAGTATACAGGGACAACGGAATGGGTGCAGGAACAATGTGGTAAGTGGAACTAAACCAGATTGGAAGAGTGAATAGGGTCGAGTATGGATTTAACAGATACTATGTGCGCGAACCTAGTCCAGGACCGGGGGTGACATGTAAGGACCAGGATCGAGCTGTAGAGCTGCAATGAATAGAGTTTAAAAGTCCAGTCCAGTCCGGTTTTTTTGCCTTTTTTGGAAGAGGACTGGACTGGACCACTTTTGGAAGCCTGGGAATGGTTCATGGACCGCTTAAAGACTGGTCCAAAGTGGTTGCAACCGGTTTTCAAAAAGACCGGTCCAAAACTGCTAAAAAAACCAGTCCAAACCACTAAAAACTGGTTTTTTTGCATTTTATTGATGTTTTTCACATCAAAGGTGTGTCAGATAGCATCTAAATACTATTTATAGACTGTATTAATTATATACAAGTCATTATATATTTATTTGTGCCATATTTCATCCAAAAAGATCAGTTTTACACCCCTTAAGACCCACTGCAGGCCAAAATTAGCCTGTAATATAGGGGTTTTTATACCATATATGTATTGCTAACATAATGCGGTTGCAACCGGTTGCAACCAGTCTTTTTCATCATTCTCAAAAGTAGGCAACTGGCAACTGCAGTCCGGTTGCAACCAGTCCAGTCCAGTCCAGTTTCTGGTCTTTTTGCGGTCCTATGGACTGGACTTTTAAACTCTAGCAATGAAGCTGGAGTAACTGGGCAAATGACCGGAACTGGGCATGGTTGTGACAAGCATGCACAGATAGTCTGTCTGCATATATAGGCAAGTATAACTATATAGCTTGAAGAAGCTACTCTGCTAGCAAAGATGGAGATGAATGGCAGGTATGGAATCATGGTACACTTTAATCTTGTTCATCATCTCAAACAGAGAATATATATCTTGATCTATTCAGATAGCATAATGATGCTAGATGATAGAGATTATTTCAGTGACAAGGAAAGATAAATATATATAAGGTCAGATCTAAGTATAATCATTTTCCTGATGCAATACATTTTCAGATGCCACAATGATCATAAATACTCTGGCTGTGCCCCCTCCCACTGCTCCCCCTCCCACCATTGTGGTAATGTCACCAGATGTTTTGTTGGTGCCTGGATCCATGGGCATTCCAGATGGATCAGTAGGTGATGGGGTGGATACCCATATGGACACAAGCACATAGTTTGTTGCTTATATCTTTTTTGTTCCTTTCCCTCTTGGACTATTTTTTTTGTACACCCAAACAATTGTCTTTTTTCCCCTTTATACAAGTCTTATACTTACTTGTGTCATTTGAGTACTGGAATATGATGTAGGCGTTGTTGAAATATATAATTTGTGTCTTTCACTAGTGATTTAATATACCTGGTGTGATTAATCTAATCAATTCTGTGACAAATCCTGGCTTCTGAACATTCAGGAGCCTAGATATTTGAATATGAACCCCTTTGTGGACCTCTGTTCTTCCCAGTGTAATGTCCATATTTTTGTGGACAATGTCCCCATGTTTTTATAAATTGATGTACACCCCATTTGCTGCAGGTACTGCCATCATTTGAATAAACACTGATCTGGTTATCAGGTAAGGTTCCATTCACCCACTGTAACACTGGTCAATTTTATGTAGTGCCTGAACTAGCATCCTACTAGGAGAACTGCAGTAGCCATATTTAATGAAATTGACCATGGTATCTTGCACTGCCCAACCCAATCCAAATAATCCATTGTTTGTTCCCATGCAATGTTAAGTTGTTGGATATATCTCTGTTGTTGTCATCTAGCATAAGTTTCTACCCCATCATTTTGCAGCATAGCATGCTGTTTCCCTTTTACCTTTTACCTTTGATTGGTACTGTTATCCTAGTAGATAGAGTACATTGTATTATCTACTAGTCATCCACACATGGATATAATTGCTTATTTTCCAGGAGGTACCTGCATTGTCTTCCTAGGGACACCATCCCCCTGAAAACTGATTTACTGTGGGATGTAAGCCTTGAGTGAACCATGGCTTGGTTCATATTCAATGTGCCCTAATTTATATATCTATGTTTCTCTCCAAACCTTTCTGATGCTATTTTTAACCTGATTTGTTCCTGTGTGGGTGTTTTAGTTGCCCCTGTGGAAATGACTGCAGTTGTGGTCATGTACCACAGCTTGGGTTTTCAACAACATCCCTCTGAGTAATTACCTGAAACCAGTAGGGAACCTAATCACTGGTGATTTTTGGCACCCATTTGCACCCCTGATTTCATTCTAGGCAAATTTACCTTGGCTTTGACAGTTAATTGAAAATATTGTTAATAATCCTGCTATTTAAATGTCAAAGCATGCAAAACAGCAACCCTCATGATTTGCAAAAAACAGGGGGTGCCATCTTTGCATAAAATACTAACATAAACCAGTCTTCATCAGTTTTGGACTGGTTCCCAAAAGGACCAGTCTGAACCAGTCCTACCACATGTGAGGACTGATAAGGACCGGTCCTTGGTGGTCCAGTCCAGTCTTTTGCAAAATCAAGATTTTCTAGAACCAATGCAGTCCTGGTCCAACCAAAATTAGGTCAAAAGACCAGACCAGACCAGACCAGATCTTAAAACACTACCCCTGGTATTGATTTAGTACACCTAATGCATGACTGTGGATCCCATCCCATTTAATTCCCCCCCCCCATGGTGTTTCCCAGTATTGCTAACAGTTTCCATCCCATTCAGTATTCCCTCTATCAATTTACTACACAAAACCTGTGGGTTTTCCCTTTGCCTGCAGTCCTGCATGCCTACCAGTATCCCCTGTTTTGTGCTGATTCTATACAGCCCACCCCTATATGCTTCAATTACCATGCAATATGGGCCCATCAATTACCATAGATGATAGGCATTTCTGGGTTCAACCCACTGATATGGTTATAACACATTATGTACCCCCCATTACAGTCATTTGCAAAAACCTTGACAGTAGCATCACATGACATAGATTAGTTAGGAAATAAAAATTGCACCACACTTGGCCAAATATTGACCAACTTCTTCACTGTTATCATGTATTGAAAGATATCTTGCAATGTCAAAATTGCAGCAATGAATCTCTATGAGTGGAACCTTCTATCTCTAGAACAAATTCTGGACTGTGTCGGATTTTCAGAAAGCACCTTTTGGCATACACTATGACTCTGGAGAGAAACAGGTGATATTGTCAATCATCCTACAGGTTCCCCTGGTCATCCCCACACCCTTCATTTTGACAATGTCAACTACCTCATCTGGCTCATCAATCATCGCCCCACCTGATTTCTTGACAAGCTCCTTAGCTTGCTCGAAAGCAACTGCTTCATTGCAACTCACTTCACTACCATCCACAGGGAGCTCGTGCATGCCAGGATATCATTGATGAAGTTGAGGAAGATAGCAAAGGAGTGGGGCGAGGATAAGTGGGCAGAGTTTGTGCAATGGATGTCCCAGTACAGCCCTGAGGAGATTGGGTTTATTGACGAGACTTCAAAGGATGGGAGGGAGGACCACATTCAGGCAGAACGGCCGTGCCAGAAAGGGCATGCATGCCCAGTGAAGAGGCATCTTTGTCTGGGGTCATTGCCTTTCTGCTGTCCAACTACTCACACTGGATGGCATGGCAGCCTCCAATGTCATTGAGGGCTCTTTTACCACAGAGAAATTCATTCATTTCCTGGAGCACAATGTGGTAAGACCTCTCCTCTTTTCTCAGTTTTGATGACACGTTATTTACTAGCTGCCACTATGCTCCCCATACCCTGGCCCTCTCTCTGTCCTCGTTATGGACAATGCATGCATCCACCATCATGGAGAAGTTGGGGAACTTGTTCAGAATGCCGGTATGTGTTATCTAGATCATTATGTTTATGCCAACATGGTTTCAGGTGTTTGTGTTGAGTATCTACCACCTTACTCCCCCAATTTGAACCCAATCAAGGAGGCATTCTCCAAGATCAAGGTGTTCATCCACCACAAATGAAAACATCATCACTGCTGGTGATGGGATTGCATTTGACATGTACACAGCTATGGTTGTTATTATGCTGAATGATGCTGCAGGGTATTTCATACATGGTGGCTACTTTTGATCTCATTGCATACAATTTCATTACCATCCATTTGTATTCATGAAAGCATGTAATAGTGTTACAGTTTTGAATGATATGTTATGCACTTGAAATCCACTGCCAAACCACATCCTTCATCACTGCAATCTCACCATGCTTGAACCCCATTTCTTTCAGCTCTGAAACCCAAATGTAACTAATTGTGTTTGAGCTGGTGTAGCCATTTTCATCGAGCTTGTGGTAGACCACATTACTGAGTGAGTATTCACCACAGAACTATTTTAATGTTAGGTGTGGTCCAGGTGCCGCCAATCTGGGGAGTAGTAGATCAGGGTCAGTATCACCGGCTGTCCTAGTAATAGAATGTGGAGGGGAGGGTGCTGGGTTTGCTGCCACAGCAGCTGGGGGACAGAAAATACCAATTACCTCTTGTGGAACATTGATATTGAAGATGGGGGTGCTTGGTCCAGGCTGTTGGTTGTGCTCATTGATGCACCATTGGAGTAGAGGTGATGTTTTGCCAAGTTGACCTAAACAAAAGTTGTTGAACTTTGCATGATTTGGTGGCTTCTCCAAGTCTGCAAATTGGGGGCCATGTTGCTGATCTGAGATGAATAAGTGTGACTAGCAAATAAAAAAAGTATATACCCATGCTGCGGCCCAGATAGCAAAATGGTTGTGACTGAGGGGATGTGCTTGGAGTTTTTGAGATGGATGAAGCAATGACCGGTGCTGCATCCCCCTTTCAAACATTCCCAGTGGCTTCACAACAGCTTGATCTTCTCATTGGTATCCCTATTCAGTGCTGTCTCCTTCATGATCTTCTTACCACCCTTGGTCTTGCCAGACTTCTTCTGTATACCTTTGCCTTTCCCTTCTACAAGTTTAGGTCATGTATATATGCAGGGAACAGAATCAAATACACATGCCTTAGCGAGCTTTGTCTCAATTTTAATGTTTGCAGCGGCCTCCTTTGGCTTCAAAGCATGGGTGATAAGGAACTTGTAGTCATTGTTGGTATGTAGTTGCATTTGAGAGGATTGATAGTGCAAAATACTCCATGAGAAGATGTAGTCATTGAAATTGATAAGCTCGGGGAAAAACCTGAGAGATCTTCTCCAGCAGTTGTGCCTTGGCAGTGTCCCACTCATGGTCAGACTTTATCTGGAGAAATGTGTTGCTGGGCTTGCACTGCTTCTTGGGTTTCTTCATTTCTACTTCCAAGAAGATGACAAGGTAGAACATGACAGATATGGTCTTTGGTAGTGGTTCTGAGGCGTATATACTATAATGAGTCAATATATATGGCTAGCAAAACAAACTGACCTGGTTCCTTGACAGCTTCCACCTGTGCCTTCTTTAAAGGCCATCCCCTCTTCTTTGGGATGGTTGGTGGTGTGGGTTCACTAGCTACCGACGGGTGAGCTGAGGGGTCATTGGGGATGACATCAGGGTCGGGTGCAGCTGCTGTCCTGCCAGTGCCTTCTGCAGGTCCTGAGTACAACTGATCCTGATGATGGTCGTCATTTGAGAAATTGTTGTCAAATATAGATGTAGATGTCTCCATCTGCATGATAGTATCAAGCAGGCCCATCATGTAGAGGTAGCAGCAGGCCAATGTAGTGCATTATTTTTATTTCCAAAGTAGTCTACACATCATGTGTCACTGTTAAGGTTTTTGCCAACGGCTGTAATATGCAGCACAATCTTTTCAGGGATTGTTCATATGATTCCATGATAATATTTAATTTGATCTATCAACCCTTTCCTTAATTGACACCCTAGCCTGTCATCATACATTGGAATAATATCCTAGTAGCTAGTGAAGCCTATGAACTGATGACAACTCATCTGGGGTCCTCTGTCTGCTGGCCCATGATACTTGGCTGATTTTCACCCTTGGGTGGCCATGTAAGACAGCCTAAGTGGGTGCATGGGCTTCAAAAGAGTAGTGCAAGTTTAGTGAAAGCATAGGAAAAAGTGTAGTAGAAGTCTAGCAAAACAATGTAGGAAAAGTGTGATGTTGATTGGGAAAAATGAGTATAGCAAAAAAGCATAGTGGAAGTGATGTGTAGTAATTGATCTGATTTTGTGCAAATCATGGATACCTTGAAAAACATACCATCTGAGTTGCATAAATCACATATAGCAGGAAACTATGATTTGCATTGTATTTTGTGCACACCATATGCACTGATTTACCCATTAGTGGTACTCAGAGTGGCACTGGAACCACTCTGGAACTGTTCTGGAATCAGAATTTGCAACGCCGCATCACCATGGCGGGGTTTGAAAAGTGATGTCTCCCCTACGACCTAACATTTGGCGCTCTGCTCGACTACGGACCATCTCTACTCGACCTATGGCCTCTTCAAGTGAACAACCCCACCAAGGGGGAGCCAAAAGGCCCCCTGGGAACTCAGGTTCTGGTTGTGTATCGACCACCAAATCTACTTGCGGTGGGAGCAAGGGGAAGACCCTGGCCAGATCCAGCCAGCAAGCCATCATTGCTACTGAAAATGTGCCTGTGGAAAGCCCTCAGTTGAAGAATATCAGCTGGGATGCTAGTACTCGCACTGATATCCTTGTTGACTGGCTGCTTAGCCACCCTTCAAACTGGAGAATTCTTTTCAGCAATAAAAACTTGGGGGGTGCTCCACCTTCATCCAATGAGGGGCCAGTTGGCCACAACAAGAAAGAAGTCCAATCGTTAATCGCTGAAGCTGTATTCAAGAATGATTCACAGTACAAGGATGCATATGCAGCGGCCCCAGCAAAATTCCAAGCCAGTGTAGGCAATCGCATTACTACGTGAGTTTCCCTCCATGCTCCAATCCAAGATCTGTTAATAGTCATTTAGGTTAAAGGGATTATATCGCAAATGTCGTGCAGCTTTAAGCAGTCAGGGGAAGGTGTCATTCCTGGACATCCAAATTATTCAAACCTCCATCGTATGTTATTTGATCAATTCAGTGAAACTACCCACACTAATCAGCATGTAACTCCTACAGAAGCTGTTCTTCACACCATGCCCTGGTATGACAACCTACATTCCATCTGGCAGGGAAACCCCTCATTCAACTCTGACCTGGTCAATTCCACACTGGTCAAAAACTCAGACAGTTACATGAGCACCTTTCCAAACAAAACAGCAGCGGGGACACCCACCACTCCAGGAGAGGAAAGGGACTGTTTGGATGGTGGAGGTGAGATGTGAGACGATCAACAATTTGAGGAATTGTTGATCGTCGGAGAATTTGAGGACGGAGAAATCGAGGACAAGGAACCTCACCATGAGGGTCCAGTGATGAATGAGGGTGAAGCATTTGGAGATCCCGGATTTGATCAGGAGGGGATGGACTTTGGCAATGAGGAGCAAGATGTGGACATGGACTCAGTATCCATGTGAGGAGATCAGGTGCGTTTCCATTGAAACATCACTAATGGAATATCGCTGATGTATCAACAGGGTCAACTTCATCTCACACCAGAACCACCAGCTGTTCAACAGCCACAATTTTCTGTTCTTCGCCAGTCTCGCACCCCCATTTCAGATAACTGCTCTGCATTCCGCAGCTCACCATACCTTCATCCCCCCACTTCTGCAGGAAGTGCCATCTCCACAGCATTGTCCTCGTCCGGCCCTTCCTGAAGAGGGAAGACATCATTTTCTACATCATCCAAGACACCTTCAATGAAGGCGAGTTCTTTCCCAACCAGCCACAACAATGTATCTCAATTTCAAGGCCAGGTCAGCAATATGAGTCAAGAAGCCGAGTCGATGCTAGCATCATTGTCTTCTTCTAAGACTACGTGGTACATTGCAAAGATGGAGTTTATTCTGAAGGACCGGGAGCTTGAGTTCAAGAAGGAGCAACTCAAGATACAATCAAAAGATATGGAGGTTAAGCACCACCAGGAGCAGGAGCTCAAGAAGCTTGACATTGAGCTGAAGAATGCCAAAGAAAATGCCTTCAAGAGGGAGGCCGAAACCCTTCAGCTTAAAATCCAGCTCACTGAGCTCATGAAGATCAACAACAGCTCAGGCTCCTCGTTGACTTCCTTCGATCCCCCTGCTTAGGCCCGGCCTCCTGGTGTCCTGCTTGTATCTTTTGTCTTGACTTGTCTCGGCCCATCTTACCTTCTTTCTTGTTGTATCATGTTCTGGTGCCGGTGTGCCTTGTATGCATTCGTGTCATTTCATATTGCTTCTCCATCCCCCCCTGCACTTACTGATCAGTACTGTATCCAGATCCAATGTAGCACTTGTTTGGTCTGCAGAATGTGCGCTGCGATGCAAGTGTCAGCTCCAAGATCAACCCTGTCACTCAGATTGCGATTGCAGACCCCCCCCCCTCCCCACTGATGTTTACTCCTACAGTTCAATAGATCCAACTTATGTCCCCCCAGGGCGCTGTTCAACTTGTGCAAGTCCTTGCGCGCTCGTTATTTTCCATTTCTCCTTACCGATACATTCATCTAATCCACACGCAGGCAACAGAAATTTCAACTTCTTTTATCGAACAATTTTACTCATCAATTCTCGCCCATTTGTTACTTATTTTCAGAGTGGCATATACTCAAGGCTCAAGCCTGTTCACCTTATCCAGACTCATCTAATTCGCATGCGGGCAATGGGAGTCACTTGTCTGAACGTTAGACACCTTTGAAGTGAACATACGACCTATTCAGACCAGTGCCCTCGCTCACTGCCTCCTCCCTATTATTATACCATATCTGCACGCTCACACTTGTCTCCCTCATCCTTGTGACTTTCTCTCCTTGCTAACACCACATCGGGCAGACCTCTAGGGACCATGTCTGCATCCCAGCCACATTCTGACCAACAGGCTCCCCCTACTGAGGCCTCTTGCTGGGACAGTGACAAAATGTCCACCCTTAGGCTTGACATATACATCTATGACTATTGCACCAAGCATGGATTCTCTAACACTGCAGGAACTTCAACATGATGCAGATATATCTCCAGATTCCTATCCTCCGATCAACACAAAATGGGGCCTGCTATTCAAGTCCATCCTCCCTCTTGCCATCCCCCCCCCCTCTCCTTGACCTCCACATTTAATAGGTATGCTCTCGTCCAAGAAATTGGAACAGTTGGTCTAACAACTTCATCCGAAACTGCTGACCTGGTGTTCCAACAGCTTCTGCAACTGCAACTGCATCATTGTCATCCATGCCTTCTCCCTCCCTCATTGCCCACTTGCTTGAAGGTTCCACAATACTGCCCATTTCCTCCTCAAATCGGATGATCATGTTGTGCAAAATGATGCAGCAAATCACGCAGTACACCACCACTTTAATGTCCTTTTCATTCCAGATCCTCAAGCACAGCTTGCGGAGGCTTTGGAATTGGCCCTTCAATGCAGCAAATGCATGTTCAACACACACACGGATCTTTTGGTGCTATCAGCATGCATACTGGGATGAGGTAAGTACATACCTTTGAAAGGTACTTATTGTACAGATTTTGATCTCGAGTTAACCACCCTCCCCTAGGTTTTTTGAAGGGGATGGTGCACCACATTTCTGAAGGGTACGCACTGTCTGCCCAAGTCCAGTGGTCGTGTGCGATCATCCTTTTGGGATCCGATGCCACTGCAGTACCCTGAAATGCCCATGCATCATGGACACTTCCAGGGTGTCCAAGCCCATAGTCAACCACAAGTAGGTTGTGCAGCATTATGACAAGCTATGACATGTAAGTTGGTTTTATTCCACATGTGTTGGAGTACATACCTGACAGTTCAATGAATATCTGCATTTTCTATCATAGAATGTTTCCCCGAATATATGGGGCTTTTTGAAGAGTGGAATGGATGAACCGTCCGTAGCGAACACACCATTCCTCCATGCAGGGCATGCACGTGATTCAGTGAAGGTGCGAGCTCTCTCCATATCCTCTGAGTCATGGGGGGGCATATTAACGAACGTATCATGCTCATCCAGTATCGCCACCATTACTCTGTTGGAAAAATTAACAACCGATCCCACGCTAAATCCAGCCCACTGAGCCACATCCTCCAATGATGCAGCATTCTCATAATGCCCTGCACGGAAGAGGAAAACTGCTAGTTGGATTGCAACTGGCGCCTGGCGGTTGTCCGAGTTATTATGGAATATTGGATGACCACTGATTTGGTCAAGAATATGATCGAAAATTTCTGGCCAAACGTGAAGGCATCCGAGGAATAGGTGGGGCTGATGGTCGGCAAAATGGTCGAGCAGGCACAGCTGGGATGCCCGCATCATTGGCACAGCAGGTTTCACAAGAATGCGTGCTCACTCTATTTCATCTCTGAGAGCCCCGATCGTGTTTAGAAACTGAGCATACCGCCTATCTCGCTCCACTGTCAAGTCATCGGAAGTGCTGGAGTCAAAATCTGTCGAGATCAGAGAGATCGGAGACGGTGGGGTGATGCAGAAGAGGAAGTCTGGATCCCCGGAAGTTGAGGTTGAGTCGCTCTCACTGCTATCAATTTCACAACATGCATTTTCCAGCCTAGATTGTGCTACTTCCAGGCTGGTTTCATCAAGCTGATTGAGGAGGCTTTCATGGAGAGATTTACGAGGCATAGATCTAAAGACTTAGCTATTTGATTTTTGGATACAACATATACTAATGAATTCTGAGTCCAACTAGGTGCCACACCATTCGGCACGTCGGAGCTAAAAGCAGGCCTGTCCACAGAGCCAACTTCAGAGTGCTGCCAGAGTGCGTCCAGAGCACCTCCAGAGCGGTTCCAGAACCACTCTGAGTACCACTATTGATTTGCACAAATCAGAGGGTATGGTTTTGTGCAAATAGTTGTTTGTATGATTTGCGCAAATCAGTGAGTATGGTGTGCGCAAGTCAGATGAAATGGTTTTGCGCACACTATACCCACTGATTTGTGCAAAACCATACCCTCTGAGTTGCTCACACCATACCCACTGATTTGTGCAAAACCATGCACACTGATTTGCACACACCATACCCTCTGACTTGCGCACACCATACACACTTATTTGCACAAATCACATATACATTGATTTTCAAAAACCATACACACTGAATTGCCCAAATCATACAAACCATGATTTGTGCAAATCAATGGTGTGCACAAGTCAGAGGGTATGTGTGTGCAAATCAGAGGGTATGGTTTTGCACAAATAATGGTTTGAATGATTTGCGCAAACCAGTGTGTATAGTTTGCGCAAATCACTGGGTATGTGATTTGCACAAATCACTGGGTATGGTGTGTGCAAGTTGCGCAAATCACACATACCATGATTTGTGCAAATCAGAGGGTATGGTGTGCGCAAATAATGGTTTGTATGATTTGCGCAAATCAATGGGTATGTGATTTGTGAAAATCAGTGTGTATAGTTTGCACAAATCAATGGGTATGTGATTTGTGAAAATCAGTGTGTATAGTTTGCGCAAATCAATGGGTATGTGATTTGCGCAAATCAGTGTGTATAGTTTGCGCAAATCAATGGGTATGTGATTTGCGCAAATCAGTGTGTATAGTTTGCGCAAATCAGAGGGTACGGTGTGTGCAAGTCAGAGGATATGGTTTTGTGCAAATCACACATACCATGATTTGCGCAAATCAGAGGGTGCAAGTCAGAGGGTATGGTTTTGCACAAATCAGTGTGTATAGTTTGCGCAAATCATACAAACCATGATTTGCGCAAATGAATGGGTATGGGGTTTGCGCAAATTTCTTGTGAAAATCTCTTATTTTGCGCCAAATAGTGGATCAAATATTGGGATAACCCTGTCCAACCCTAACCAACTTAACAAATAGATATAGAATGGTGGAGCTATTCAAAATATCGGAATGCCGGCACTGGGCGCCTAAAAATGACATTTCAGCGCTAAAATTGTTTCTTCTCTTCTTTCCTTCGTTTCTCCTTCAATTCTTCAGCTTCTTTGCTCGTTCATAATGGACATTATTCCTTCAGTTTCTTCTGCTTCTTGGCGGTTCTTGTGCGAGTGATGACTGTCAGCATTGGCAATCATCTCTTGCATCAGAATAGTCTTCTTGTGCGATAGATGGCTACGATGAGGGTCCGTTGTGCTTATCCTTCGCATAAGGATCATTTGATATAAATGTTATCTTCCATGTTCACTGTACCAAACCTGTTTGGTGCATGACACTGTGAGGCAGGGCATGTGGCCTTTCCTTAGACTTCCGCTGGCTGTCAAATGTCATGGGAGGGGCTAGTGGGGGTTCAAGTATGACATACTTGGATGCTGCTTTGTTCTGGGGTGATCGAAATGAACCAGCGTGGCTGTCAGGCCCTGCCTTGAGGTGTGGCAGGTGCTGGCCGTTTGGGCGTCCGTGAGAGTGAGTGGCTCAATAGACCATCACCAGAGATGAGTTCCGCACGACTCCATCTGTGTAGGTTAAGGATGGGGTAATTATATAGGAAGCTTTCGGACTTTCATGCTGGATGGTTTTCTTCTCGGGCGATGGTCACTTAGCTGGATGGGGTTGGTACCTGGTCAAGCTGGGAGCAGCAGGAAATTATTGTTCTCAATTTTCGTTCAAAAGATCCTCCCTACTGGGCTTGTAGCCGGTTTTGGGTTGATTGCTCATCGTTCATGTAATGACGGACATGGCAGCAAGGGAGTGATGTGCCACTTGACTGTACATGGGAGTACCATTTACAGTGAAGAATGGGGACAAGATATTAATTGGCAGTCATGTGATATTTTACAAAGATGGCAAAGTCAGTTCATCTCTTTTATTTTCTCTTGACTACTGTAAAGTATTGAAATTGTTGCAGTCATGCATAGGTTGTGTTCAAGAAATCTTACTTTCAACAGACTGTGCATGCAAGGTTGAATATGTTGCCATTCAACTATTTTCATTTGGATCAACATTACATCCACTTCTTCAAGTTCCATGTCTTGAGCTAATAGATATGGAGATGGTTGTTCCTGGAGAGGTGAGTTAATTTCTACAATCAATTTATATTATTAACATCAGTTAGGAAATACTGTGTTTAGTGAACCTTCAACACGATTGCATAGCATCTCAGTGCAAATTAGCACAATAGAAACATCAGAGACAAGAGAGGTTGGAAACTGCCCGCACAATGTCTGTGATTCAGCATGAACCCACTCCCCACTATTTCCTCAATGTATGGTCAATCCATAACTATGATGCCATATGGTCATGCCTCCCAGAAGGCCTTCAGCATAGCTCAGTATGTGTCACAAATATTGCTGAGGTCCCACAAATGCTGTCAAGCAAATCCATCAGAAAAATAATACCACAGGCAAGACTAACCAGGAAAAAGAGCTGTTGGGAAGTGAGGCTCCTGCTGCCTTTGATCAACAGGCACAGAGATCCAAGAAGAAAGGAAAGCAGAAGGCAGCTACCAAACCCACCAAACCCACTCCACCTCCAGCTGTGGTATTGCCTTCATCATCAGGCACACAGTGTAATCAACCCCCCACCCCAGTTCATTTCTCTTCTTCTGTCTCCACACATGCTCAATATGCAGAGCCTGGACCATCTTCATTGGTGGCTGTACAAGCTCCATTACCACTGCCTGTATCATCCTACTCACCAGCCACATCATCAATGGGCATGTCAATGTCATCTTATCCAGCACCAGTCCCTAACCAGTACCCATCATCCTGCTATCATCACCCACCTGTTACACCTTCCTGGAACTTCCAACAAATCTAACCATATCAGCACCATTCCTCTATTGACTTGCATCAAGGACAATATGCAGCCCTGCATCAATTGCCCATTCAGCAGAATCCATTACCACAAGGACACCATTTGCAGGTGCCTCAATATCAAAGTCAAGCTCAGGTTCTCTCTGATGTCCATGCTTCTCAAAGTAATGACATGCACCATCCTTTATTACCACATACTATACACCCTTTTGCACAGCAAGGCTATGTCTACAATCCTGATGATTTTAATTTACCATAATGTCCTTTTTATTCAATGCAATTCTGTATAATTAACATTTGTTTTCAATCATATGAAAAATGGTGGTGGGAGGCTGCTGCAGAGTCTGCATTGCACTGCTGAGGCATGCCATTTTAATGCATATAGGTGTTTAGTGTATCCATGGTAATGGTCTATAGAAGTAATACCCTATGTGATTGACTTAAAGCATGAAAGTCAGAGGTTAGGGGGCACTGACTTGCCATCACAAGTCTGCTTTGGCTTCTGAAGAGATGGTCACTAACCCCTTGAATCCAATGTCTTGTACAATTGGAGTGATCAATCCAGTAGGAGGTTTAGTGTATCCATGGTAATGGTCTATAGAAATAATACCCTATGTGATTGACTTAAAGCATGAAAGTCGGAGGTTAGGGGGGCACTGGCTTAATAAGACTGAGTTGCTCCTTTGGCTGGATATCAGGCATGTTCACATTTGTGTCTCCCCCCATACACACATCATTTCACTCATTTATTCTTTGCATGACTATCATACAGGTTTCAGCATAAAATAAGTCGAAATTCCAACTGTCAATTGTGCAAGTGTTCCGTGCAAAGATGTTGTGTGTGAGGGTGCAAACAAACCAAAATACATCTTGTTTTTATTGTTTTTATCTGTCAAACTTGCACCCCCCGTTCTCACCATGTTTTCATCCTATCCAGCTCGCACAACCACAGGAAAGGTGAATACAGGCCCAGCTGGCATCCGATCAGCTTCTCTGTCCATTGGTGGGTCAAGAGGCTCAGCAAAAGGGAAGCAACCAAGTTCACACGAAGGCAGTCATGTCCCTTCACTCACAAGACCTTCCAGGGCACCGGGCAATGCCAGGCCGACAGTGGGGCCTTCTGCTGGCAGCAAACGCAGACGCCCCTCTGTTTCTGACGATGACCTTGAACCAATTTCTGCCAGCCTTGCTCCAAGGAATGGTGACAACAGTCCTTCTGTCATTGGATCCACGACCCTCACCTCTACATCTGAATCCATGACACTTCAGCCTTCTCGTATGCACCAGCTGAAGAGAATTGCACGGAAGATGGCCAACAACAGCAGCGTTCCTCTTGAAAAGTTGAACCAATTCATTGAGGTACATTTCCCTACTATACATGTTGTGCGCCTAAGTGAGGGAAGAGGTCAGAACAACCAACAACCAACACCAAATGACAGCAATATGCGAGTGGTGGTCTTCCTTTGCGTTTCTGGTATTTAATCTCCTCAGGGGGATGTGCTGCACGCCTTCAGGCAGGATGCAGGAGGGAAGGGAAGGGCTTCTGATGGGGAATAGATGCGACTGGGGATGGTATTGACTCCTCTTCAGCCTACCACAGTGGTTAGGAAGAGTCCTGGGATAGAAAAGCGATGATAGATTGATGACAGGGGTGTAACAGCAGTGATGGAGCAACAGGGAAGCAAGGGGACAGTTCCTGCTTCAAGAATGCGATGGACAGTGATGGGATGGAGTGGACAGTGATGCTAGACTGCGCTTCAGCCTAGAGAAATGATCAGATACAAGATATATCTGATAAACAACAATATAGGAGCTTTAGGCCAGCACTGAGTGACCTACAAGTCCAAAGACAGAGATAGAGCTTATAGACAGTGAGGGAGAGTGAATGTGGTCGCTTTATTGAGGGGAAAGCAGACACTTCCTTGCAGCCTTTGGCTGCTGGTTTATATACAGGAGGGGCTGTGGCCCTGTAAGCACAAATGACTAAGTGCTTGGTAAGAGATTGGTAAGAAATTGGTAAGCGATTGATAAGCAGTGTAATCAGGCTGAGTCATCGATGGGGAGAGCCTGAACAAGCTGCTGAGCCAAGGGAAAGAGCAAAAACATAGGTAAAAAGGGGTGTATAACCAAGAATATGGAAAAATCATTGCATGGGGCCCAAAAGAGAGGGGGGGAAAGCATGGGATGAGTAGATCGAAGCTAAATGAGCATATGCGATGAAATAATGCATATGAATCATAGGGGCATGAGTCATGAATTGATAAGCAGCATGATAAGCATGATTTGAAGGATGATTGGTAAGTGATTGGTAAGGGGAGTAATGGGGATTAGTAATGCCAAGAGGGGATGAATAATGCGCAGCAGAGTGAGTCAGAGTGAGCCAGAGTGACTCTGTGTGACTCAGACAGAAGGGAAGCACAACCTATGATTTATTGAACTTTAGATCTGGAGATGAGCTTCTGAAGCAGTGCCACTGATGGGAGTGGCTGGGGGATAATAAAAGAATTGATCCGACCAGAAGAGCAGTGTCAGGGGGCCTGGAATGACAAGTAGAGTCACAGCTGGTCACAGAGTGTCACAAATCCCTTGGATTGAGCTTCTGTAGAGCAAAAACGCGAAATTTGGTGCTCCCGAAGTGCAGTCTTCCCTTGAGCAGTAAGGGGAAGGTTCTGTACTCTATTAGGGCTCCTAAGAAGGGTTCTAGAGCACTGTTTCATTCGTGTTTGTTGCAGGATAGCAGGGAAGAGAATTGCAAGTAGCGGATTCGACGTGTCCAGGGAAGTGAGATGAATGATAGAGGGAGATGAATGTGACAGGACTCTGGGATGAAAGGACCATATGCAGAGGACTCAGGAGACACAGAGACGACCAGGTATGAATTTTCAAGTCTAACGATAGACTTGAGACGACCAAAGTATGTGCGTGACGCAGGACTGACGAGGAGAACGTGCTGACCGAGAACGAGAGGGACTGAGGGAGCAGGCTGGGAAGATATGTACCAGACAGTACACAGGAGCTCAGGGAGAGGCTGTCCCAAGAGCAGGACATAGTTGAGGTCTGCTGCAATAGCGGAGAAACATTCCAGAGAAAATGCGGACTCCATAGTGAGTGATGAAGTGGGTGTCTGGATTGCGGGTGGAATATCTCCGTGGGAAATGAACAGATTTACGTCGGAACTTGACAGGCAGATAGACCACGGTCTAGGCTCCATGATGGTATAGTCACATGATTGATAGCTTCAAAAATGGCGGAGCTATTCAAAATATCGGAATGCCGGCACTGGGCGCCTAAATTTGACATTTGGTTGCTAAAAATGATTCTTCCTTTTCTCCTTTGTTTCTCTATCGTTTCTTCTGCTTCTTTGGTTGTTCTGGTATGTGAGTTGGACTGCAGTAGGTTGCATTCCTCTCTCATACTGAAATGATCACCAATCCTTGGATTCTTCTGCTTCTTGGCGGTTCTCATGCGATAGATGACTGTCCGCATTGGCATTCATCTCTTGCATCAGGATCGTCATTCTCGTGCGATAGATGGCTACAACGAGCTTGTATTCATTCTTCACATAAGGATAGTCTTGACTTTGTGTGATATGGATAGCGAGGGCTGTCTGTATCCCTCAAGTCGGGACAATCTTTCAACAGATCTTGGGTGTGTGTTCTTCGCATTAGTTTCATCGGCTAACTTTCTCCATGTCCACAGTACCAAACACGTTTGGTGCGTGACAACATCAATCGTTCTAATTACTCATCATGCAGCTCGGTGACATATTTCTAATGTTGATAGACATTAAAACATCTTTACTTAGATTGGCCATTCTGGATACCGAGACCAAAGCTACTGCCGCCAAAAACCTTATTAACTCAAAGGACTTTGCGGTGCGTGGTTCATATTATTAAACTACATTCAAGCTCATTCCCATAATGCCAGGTTTTTCCCTCAAAAGTCGACTTTTTGCTTGTCTGCTGTCGCCCAACCTCATGGCATATCTAACTGATGCTAACACTCACATCATGGTGCGACACTTCCGACTCAAGCCTACTTTTACTCACATAATTACAGGATTTTATTCAGAAACATATGGATGTGTTCAAGGTCACGGCGGTCATGTTCAAGGATCCAGAAGTTCACGTGCTTTTGACAAAAACGGTTACAAGGATGTTGATGACCATCTGTGGCCAGATCAAGAGTGGAGTAAGTACATACAACAATACTTCGATCACACTAATTTGCATTTAAGTTGGTCAAGTCGCTTTACCATCACTCGAGTATCATGGATGTGCTTCAGATCCTTTCTCGTGCAGGCGGCGGTCACATTGATGTCAATGCTTCACACTGGCATCACACTGCTTTCTTAGTAAGTCCATAATCATTGCTATTGTTTTTTTTACTGACAGTGACCATACTAGCGTACCTGCCTCCGAATCTTTATTATGAATCTCGGCAACTTTCAAGAACATGCCCTTGCGGACCTTTATTCCCCTGCCATCATCCCATTCATGCGTCCTAGTCTTTGTGAATATGTTTCAGAACAGCTTGACATTGACATTGAAGAGGAGAGGAATGCCTTGAATGGCGCTCATGCTGACGAGGAGCCTGACTCTCAAGATGTGCCAGTTGCAGGCGAGGATGATCATGAAATGTCTGATGAAGAGCTGGATGTGGAGGGTATTTCTGATGATGATTATTCCGGTCAGGTCAACGATGATGCTGCATTTCAGGACAAGGATTTGGATGCGGAGGGGGGGAATGATGAGGGTGAGGATGCGGAATTTCTTGAGGAACACCCCAAGAAGGTGAAGAAGGAGTCACCCACAAATTTCCGCACCAAAGACTACTGGAAATTTACTGACACTTGTCTTGACGCTATCTGGAGGAATGCCCGTATGAAGTCGCAGAACAAGGAGGAATATCAGACCATTTACGCAAGGTAAGTTGTTGTCTACATTCGTTATACAAAGCTAACTTTCTACAGCATGTTTGTCAAATATCTTCAAGCAGATCTGTATGATTACCCTGGTCGCAAGAGACTTCTCAAGTTGCTCAAGTTGAATGTTGTGGATGTTATTGCCGCCCCTCACACCAGTAGCATACCTTGGCAGAACACTATCCAACAGGGATTAATCTGGTGAATGCTACACCTTTTCGAACAATCTGTCGCACCATCTCCCTCGCATCTTCTTGCATCTTAATCATTGCTCATTAGTTGTAGATAGTACTTGTGTTATGCCCTGCTTCAATGACAGTGACCTTGTTTGCTTTTTGTCTGTACACCTGTGTTGTAAACTAAACCTCAAGGAGACATCCTCCTGGTGATACACCCATGGCATATGATCAATGACATCGAGCTAATGTACCTTCAACAATGTCGAACAGACATAGTACATTGACACACCCATGATAATACCATGACACACCCATGACAATGACACCACGATGCAAACTAACTATCTACAGGTGATATCACTGTTACTAGCTCCCGGGACACTGAATAGATGTCCCAGTCTGCATGAAAAATCTTGTACATTGCTAGACACGGAATCCGAACCACGTTTACATATGCAAAACGTCACTGAGAGCCTAGGGAAACCACATTAGGTGATGGCACTACGTTTGACTCCAATAATATAAGGCCCACCGACGTGGAAAGATACACCACCAACCAAACTGTGCTGTCAGCTGACATCTGCCACTGTTGACATAATTTTTATATCTTCGGCAACTGGCCGTGTATCTATATACATAGAGCACATCCAACATCCAAGCCAAATGCTATTGCTACACGTCTGTGCATGTGGCTTGTCTGGAAGGCCACACTCATGGTAAGCAGTACATACAACATACAAATAAGATGCTATTGCTACACCTTTGTGCATCTGGCCTTCCTGGAAGGCCATACTCAGGGTTAGCATCACATCCAACATCTAAGCCAAATGCTATTGCTACACCTTTGTGCATGTGGCCTTCCAGGAAGGCCACACTCATGGTAAGCAGCACATCCAACATACAAATAAAATGCTATTGTTACACCTCTGTGCATGTGGCCTTCCTGGAAGGCCACACTCATGGTAAGCAGCACATCCAACATACAAATAAGATTCTATTGCTACACCTCTGTGCATGTGGCCTTCCAGGAAGGCCACACTCATGGTTAGCATCACATCCAACATCTAAGCCAAATGCTATTGCTACACCTCTGTGCATGTGGCCTTCCTGGAAGGCCACACTCATGGTAAGCAGCTCATGCAACATACAAATAAAATGCTATTGCTACACCTCTGTGCATGTGGCCTTCCTGGAAGGCCACACTCATGATAAGCAGCACATACAACATACAGATAAGATGCTATTGCTACACCTTTGTGTATCTGGCCTTCCTGGAAGGCCATACTCATGGTTAGCATCACATCCAACATCTAAGCCAAATGCTATTGCTACACCTCTGTACATGTGGCCTTCCTGGAAGGCCACACTCATGGTAAGCAACACATCCAACATCCAAGCCAAATGCTATTACTACACCTCTGTGCATGTGGCCTTCCTGGAAGGCCACATTCTACAATCATTGTAACCTCATGGAAGGTGCCCTAGCCTGAGCATCAGATATGGAATAAACCCTAAATTAGGGTTTCAGTCTGACCTAGATAGTCTCATAACATGCTCACTGAACTTCATCCATATGCTCCACTATACAAGCAAGCATATGAGGTCATCGTGGCCAAGCCACCTGAGGAGCACAATACTCTTCGAGTATCACTTCACCTCAGAGAAGGTACTGATGGTAGAAGATATAACCTTCCTACAGTTGATGAGATTGCTGCTGTCATTCCTGGAGATGGGTCAGAAGATGTGGGTGAGCATAGGGATATTGTACTTCGCCTTCGTGAAGGTGGTCTACAGCACATCAGCCATCTACATCCCTCATATCTACCATTGCATTATGTTCTTCTGTTTCCCCGAGGTGAGGAGGGCTGGCATCTCAACATTCCTTTACAACAAGTGGATGGTTGCAATCCACGCTCAAAGAAAGTCACTCAGATTCTCTATCATGCTTATCATTTGCATCCTTGCTCCAATGAACCCCCAAATTTATTTCGGGCTGGTCAATTATTTCAGGAGTATGTTTGTGATGCCATGGCCTCTGCTGATCAGTCAAATCTCAACTGGATTAGGAACAATCAGAGAAAGCTAAGAGCTGATCTATACAGTGGCTTGCAGGATCGCATGGCGTGTTGTCATTCTTCCTTCATCCCACAAGGGAAGTGCACGGTATATGCAACAGCTTTTGCAAGATTCTTTGGCTATTTGTCGAGAGAACAAAAAACCTGATCTGTTTCTCACTATGACTGCCAATGGTAACTGGCAAGAGATTGTGGAAAATATTTTACCTGGTCAAACTGCCACTGATCAACCTGACTTGGT
>JAYMGJ010000495.1:0-41093 GCA_037178675.1 Scleroderma bovista
GCTCATCGACAAAACCACCGGTCGGATGCATCTGACTCGCCCTCCTGCGAGGACTGTGATGAAATGCAACCTCCACCGTTTCAACACGTGGCTTGGCTGCCCCTCCGAATTCCCATACCGCTAGTCCGAGGTTGTAGGCTCAACTGCTTACCACATAGCAACTGGCAGACTCAAGGCTATCTGCTAGCCCGACTTTGACCTATTCAAACGCCACCTTGTCTCTCGCCTGCTCTACGTGGAGGCTGAACAGTCGCGGTCCTTCAACTTTTGCTCAGACTTAGAGGGTTACTTTGTGGCGCCGCCCAAGGAGGGTTCATTTTTGCCCCTCCCGTTTGCGGCTTGCCATTCCGATGGCCTCTGGCAGCAGTTAACATATTTACAATGACAGTATCAACACTCCAAGCGTGGCCCGCACCTCCATGCCCTCCCGTAGTTGGCTTTCCTTTGCCAATGGAGCTCCTTCCTTCCAAGATATTGAGGCTGCTCGCGACACTCATGTTGGCAGTCTGTCACAGGTTTAAAACCCTAGTCGAATGTTCGATGGAAAAGTATCGCCCCATCCTCTGAGGTCGCCTGTGACTATGGCTCACTACCAAGTTCCCCAAAACCCGTGGGCTATCCTTTTCCATGCGCTGCTTCCTTCAATACTCACAATGTAACGCAGAGCTTCTTCCTCGCTCAATGACGCTGTGGGTGATACTTATACCCACCCCGAAGTATACATCCAGTATTGGTTTTCGAGCTGTAGGGTCCTGAAATTTGTTATGCTTGTAGAATCACACTTGCGACTTCTACCGACCGTGTCGATTCCCCAACAACCATGGAGGAATTTGTAGGGAGATCATTGCCTGCAACAATGTATCTGCCCACTTCCGTGACTTTCACGAGATTGTCAATTTGCCACGCTCGGCTGAGGTTGTCTGCCGGTGGACAGGCTGTGGGGGGACACATTCGAGGCACAACATTATTCGCCATATTCGCGAGAAGCACTTCTTTCACCCCCGTCAGTGATCACTCCATGCGAGGGAAAAAATCATCAAAAGCCACGGACTTTCTGGGCCAAAATCTTCATAATCATTCTGTCCGCGCCTCATTTGTCGTAATATGGGCTGGCCCATTGTTCACTTGCTAACCTGTTACTCCATATGCTTTGTTGCATGCTATCGTGTTCCGTACTCGTTTTTTCCTATCTCTTTCCACTTTGTATCTCTCCACATATTATACGGCGGGTTTGTACGTGTAATATATAATGCGTATCACCCATTACTTTCTGTTGTTTATCGAGACCCCTACTCATTTGAGTGCCTTTCCTGAATCCCGATGATACTTGCCCCAGACCATAAGTTTTGGTTTCGTGTTTCGTAACTGTAATACATTCAAGGACTACGTTTTCCCTCGTGAATACCATCTTTCCCTGAGGATTTAGCAGTACAATGTGCCCGAATAAATAGTACACTACATGACAGATAAGCTCAAGTTGATGGGCCATCACATAATCCATGGCCCAGAGTACGATCAAAGTACAATCTACGTGGCTCGAATCATTTGACTCACAAGACAGTCTCCAGCTATACTTTCGTGGGGCATATGTTCTCATGGACCTAGTAGTTCTTGAGCGGTTCACAACCTCTAGCTTGCGAAGAGTCCATTGTAAGTGTTATTACAGCTGTTTGCGGAAATAATGTCAGTAGCCAAATATTTGTGAGTGCGTCGTGAGCTCCACCCGATAAGGAAATATATTGTAGTGTATGCCCTCGCAGCCATGCTTGCAGCTTTAGACATTGCCTTTGTCTGGCTACTACCCCCAGCAATGGCAAAACAGAGGCCAAAGGCAAAGAAAACCACAATCAAGATTCCCAGACGTAGTAAAACCCTTCCTGCAGCAGTTGATGACAAGGTTGACAAGCTTCTGGCACTTCCCCTCTCTGCCACAGATCTGCAGCCAGCCGAAGTCGAGATTCTGGATGGGACCCCACAAGATAAGTCTCTTCAAGCACAAGGGTCACAACATGACACGATTGACCTGGCGAATGGTGCTGAAAATAGTTGTGAGGAGCAAGACTTTGGAGACATGTATGACGTACTGTATGAGCCTCATGGACCAGGTGTTGAGGTAGAGGAATACTGGCAATCAGATAGCAAAGAATCACTTGGTAAGTGATATAGTAGATTACCTATGTGTTCTTACTGTCCTACTTTTCGTCAAGGAAAAAGTTCAGAGATCACCTTCGTCAACTTGGATCCATTGTCATTCAGCACCAGCTCAGGCAAACAAAAGCAGCCTGAATGTGATTCACTTTCACCCTCGGAGGATGAATTATTATTGCAGAAATCAACCAAAAAGGTCAGATATATTGATGACTTGTTGTAGTTTTCTGCTACTCATGGGGAACGTCCAGAGAACAAAAGTCGTGCAGCAGCAACAAAAACAACAAAAGAAAATGAAAGTTCAGGTTGACCTAAGTGAAGACGAAGATGGTTCAGCCACAGATGCACCTGCTGACGAACCGAGGCAGTTCACAGTCTACGTTCAGGTGTGCACTGCCTCTCCGGACTCTCATAAATCAACCAGCAAGTCTACGAAGGCCCCAGCTATGAAAATCATCTCCAAGGGACCATTCAAGTGCAACACAGCTGCTGCTTTCTTTGCCTTCAAGTCTCGTGTTGCAAAGGCCTTACCTTGCCGGGTGTCAGCGCTTCCTGTCTCAAAATTTGAATGGAAGTTCGAGAATCAAGCACAAGGTGCCCCACGAAAGAAGGTGGCCGATGAAGCTGGTTACGAGGCACTTCTTGATGCTGTGAAGGCGAAGCGCTTACATGAGAACATTGTTGTTTGGCTATTTACCCCAACGCCGAAAAAAGTTGAAGAGGTATGATTCTCCCGCACCGCCATTGCTATCTAGTCACCAATTTCAACAGGACTGGGATATGGGAGATGCAGATTACGTTGATCAGCCCTTTGATGTTGACAATGAACTTGACACACGCCAATCCAATGGCAAGGCTTGCCTTGTATGCGTATGAACTGATACTTGTTGACACCGTGAACTAATTATGATATCAGGACAACATGGTCAGCAGGGTGAAAGCTGCTCAAGCTGAACTTGAGCAGGCTTATCCTCTCGGAGGATGTCCATTGTTCCCAGACAAACGTGTTTGGCATAACAAGACAAACGACACCTACTTCGAGCTAACACAGATCCGAATCAAATATTGGGCCGCGAATATCGTAAGAAATGTGGTTTCTAATGACACATGGGAAGCAAAGCTTGACTGTGACTTCTAGGTGTCGGGGAAATGCAATATATCTGCTCCTCCAGTGTCAGGTCACTTTGCAGATAGCAATAAACTCAAGGTTCCAACGAATCCACCTCCTCAGGATGGAAATGCTCAGGGTGCCGGGCATGCACCTGGTCAGGTAGTAGCACCAGGCATGCCAGCACCTCAGCCATATATGCCAATGGGTCCTGGCGCGTTCAACCCGTACTACATTCCTTATATGCACCCACCTTATGGCTTTCAACACAGTCACATGCCTTATTCAGCTCCCACCTTTCCTCAGGCTAGTGCGGTCAGAAACAATATCCAGCCACAGGGCCTGCTCTCATCACGAACAGCATCTACGACATCATCCTCACCAGGACGTACCATGGCTCACAATGTGACATTGCCAGAGTTTTGTCGGAAGTACCATATTTCGGACGCTGATCAAGAAAAGTTGGAAGCATTGGAGTATCGTCCTGGAAATTGTGCCGTTGAGCATTTTGACGATCACGAATGGCGTGTTGTCGGAAAGTTTTCCAAACTGGGTTGGGAGGCCTTCTTGGTCGCACATAGAAAGTTTTGCAGGGCAATAAAGGCTGGTACCTGGTCGTAATTTTATTTCTTGCTGATGCCCACCTCAAATCATCACACTTGGACATTTTGTGGACCAACATTTCATTGTGTTCGTAATGTGTACTATTACATGTCCCAACCTGTCAGCTTTTACATGCACTGTGTACCATAGAATGTTAGTCGACAATATACCCTGCATTCTTGAACCAGCCATGAGCTTTTTCTGGCGTAATGCAACTGGTTGCTTCAATCAATGCCAGGATGTGATCCTCACGTTGACGTAGTTCAGCCCCATGGCGTCGTATGTAAGCTTTTACTACACAAAGTCAGCACAGACTTCAAGAACATCTACTACAATCACCTACAGCAGCTGAATGATTCCTCAATTGGTGTGAGGTCTGGTGAATATGGAGGGAGGTACGTGATAATACAACCTGTGGAATCACAGAGCACATTAGTTGGCTCTCAAAAAATGTGTGACGACGCACCAGAACCTTCAAGAAGTTCAACTAGCGCATCATTATGATGGATGCGACAGTTGTCAAGAACAAGAACGGATCGTTCAGCTGGAAACATATTCATCTGTGGCAACTAGACATAGTTTATGTTTGATCAGCGAGACCGCATGGAATTCAGCTAGAAATACATGCCACTTCTTCCACGATAAACTGATAGAACTGCTCTGCATTGAAAGAGCCTTCGATGACATGTGCTGCAATGTACCCATCAGTTGACATTGCAGCACATAGCGAGTACTGATCACCTCAAACAAATACATCCTTCAGCTGGGCACGCTGGCAGTGTGGTGCTCGTCCATAACGTCAGGCGAATGTGCGCTCGTTCTTGCTTGTTTCATCAACAACAACAAATTCTGATCCGTCACCAATGAAGTTGTTGTGCAGGTACTCCTGGAATTCTGCTCGGCGGGCTTCATCTCGTTCAGATGCGATCTTTTGTAAGACCTTGCGAGAAAGACCAGTATTGTTTAGAGTGCGGCAAAGTGCTGAAGGACTGATGGATATGTCATGTTCAATGGCCAACCAGGTGCATAGTTCATCAAGATACAGATCAGGGTCTTCGGCAAAGAGGGTTTCAATGGCAGTCAAAAGAGCCCTGGTTATTGTTCGAGTACGACCCCTCAGTGGAGAAGGTGGGCGATTGACAGAGCCATGTACTTCTAGAGATTGTCGCCAGCAATAACAGCTACGTGCGGAGACACCGAAAGCAAAGGAGATTTCTTCAAGTTCCCATCCAAGACTCCATAGGCGCAGGGCACACTCCTTGAGATCAGTGCTGATATGGCGATTGGGCATAGTAACGACAACAGCGCTGGACAGCTGGATATATTTCCTTATCGGGTGGAGCTCACGACGCGCTCACAAATATTTGGCTACTGACATTATTTCCGCAAACAGCTGTAAATGCCTTGCCTAAATCACTTCATCACCTCCGTCTATGGCCGTGTGCCTATTCAAGAAGCTTGGGTAAATGTATCAAGGTTGGATGGCTACTGCAAAGGGAAGGACATACCATGGTTGCCCATGGAATGTGTACGGAAATATGTATGACCAGTTGGGCATGTCACATCGTTGTAGAAGCAGGACGTTTTCCCCCAAACAGTGCGTCAACTACTGCAATCCAGAGAGGTTGTCGGGGGCATACATCAGTCCAATGCCTTCCCCTCATGATATCTGTAGTTCTCATTGTGTTGGTAGTCTTCGCCCTAGTAGCTTGGCCACCGTCACCCAAGCTACTGTGATCCAGCTCCCGGGGAAAACGTCCTGCTTCTACAACAATGTGACATGCCCAACTGGTCATACATATTTCCGTACACATTCCTCGCTGTCGACCCCGTGCAACGTATGCGCACGTCCTTTCTGCTTTGCGTTAGTGCAGATCCTAAATTTCTGCAGATCATGCGTTTTCGGTCCTACGACGATCCCGCCCACAGACCTGTGTGGCCATGTACAATTTCGGACATGCCGCATGTGCTAGATGCTTCAAAGGTGTGTCCGTGGTGTCGTTCCACCCACTCAGCGCTCCTCGTGATGTAGTCGCAGGATGAAGATTGAGATAGACACTGAAGGGGAAGCCTGCTATGTCTGCTTTCCACATCTATAGGGGTAGGAGGCTTGGGCTTTGTCATCGACATTTGTTTGAGTGATTTACCATGCACATCCTGAGTGCCTCCATGTCGTAGCCAGATGAGAAGTGCGCGAGAGAGACTGAAGCTAGCAAAGCACGATGAAGAGAACTTGCGGGAAGCTGGACGATTAAAATAAATAGATAGGGTCCAAACAGATGAAATGGACGGACCAGAATTGTGGGGGGAAAGCGGGGAGATAAAAGTCTGATAAAATAGGTGAGGCATGGCGAACTGCTCCATTGTGAGCATATGCTGAGTAGAAGCCAAAAAACTGAGGGTGAAGCAGAAAACGCGTGACAGCAACTTCCGGTAGGCCTTCTAAGCGATGAATGGGAGGACCTAGGAGGTTATCAACCAGACCAAACACGCCATGAGAGTGAGAGAACAGTGGGTGTGGTCGTCATCATATTTTAGCTCATGTAATGCGGTGTAGCTGCACGGAGGTTGCTCATGTGAGGATGCGTGGGGTTACTTGACTCATTGGCAACTAGTGACGCCTTGTCATGGCACCTCTATTCCAGTCCCTCAAAGTTGTCTTCCATCAGCAAATCACTTTGTTCTGGACAGTTCTGGACAGTGCCACACAGAGCCACAGAGTTCCCAGGATAGTCCATTCTGGATGGCTCTGCCCAGATAGACACAGACTGTGAACTTCTGTGGCTTTCTGTACAGTTCATCACAGACCACTAGATTAGTATGTACATGTACAGGATATGAATTACTGTGCATCTTGCACATACCACTACTAGGACTCCCAGACATCTCACTATAGTTGACCAAAAAGCATAGAATTGTAAATGGCTTTACAGCAAAAACAGGAATATGCAATATGACAGGATACTAGTAGTACTACTACATCAATCCAAAGATATTTGAAGATGGTCATGCCTTTCGATCAAAGTATCAATTTGCTGTAAAGTTGCCCTGAAAATTTGTCAAAACATCACACATAAAAGGTCCATAAGGATAACCTACCAGCCTTCTCGTGCCCAGTAGGCAAGCCGGTCATTAAGACGAGGGCCATGGTAAGCGTCCCTCAATGTTTCTTCAATCAGCGAAAGCAGAGCATTGTATATTGACACATACATCTTCGCCAAGAATTTTGGGAACCTCTTTCCAGTACCATTCCTCGCATAACCATCCAGTACACAGTTGATCTGTTTAGCAAGTGGTGTCAGATACATTTGTAATGCAGATGAACCCAAACGGATACCGCTGCACAGGTTGCTGCAAGACACATATTAGGGACACAAGATCGGAAGATGTCAGGACGTTGATGGGCGATATGATAAGAGCCGGTGTAAAAAAATTTGGTTATCACATCCTTGAGGGCGGGGTGAGCGAAATTTCATTTTTACCCTACATTTCTCATCAGACAGGTAATAATTCAAGACAAGAACGTACGTTCTCATCTAAACCATCCCTAAGAAACATGGATTGATTGAGCAGGGCGGCGGTGGCATCCTGGGCAAATGCAACATGATCATTGCACTCAACCTCTGGAGCAGGTTTGAGCTTGTATAAGGGGGAAGAGCTGATAGCTGCTTTTTTCATTTCAGAATGCCAGGTTGACATGTCTTTGTAAAGCTGCAATACAATTCAGAGTATGTTCCAGGTATGGATAGGATGCTTACCATTTGTACCATCGCCGTCTTCTTCTCTGGCCAGCAGCCTAAAACATAAATTAATAGAGCAACATGTTCGAAGGAACTGCTTACCAGGTTCAAAGCGCATGCCGCGTTGATTCCACTGCATGACCACCATGGAGAGGCTGTCTGCGAGAGAATCCACATCCATCTTCAATTTAGGCCAGGGATTGGAGAGCGCATGCACCGCCCTACATTCCATCTTCGCTTCTTCCAGGCAGTCCTTCCACACCAGTCCATAGTGGCCAATTTGATTAGGCGGGGCTGGCTGGTCGCAATCTCATCGGGAGTGGCGAGGTGCATGGCATTGACGCTCAGGATCATCATCAATAGCATTGTTGTTGTTGAAGCAATACCTATATACGTAGAGGAACTGCTACTCCAACTCACCTGTTGGGTGGAGTACACAACCAGAGATGATAGCGGTAGCTGGTTAAGAGCTGCTATATTATATAAGCGATGTCTGCTGTTTATATACAACAAATAGTGTGACACGTGACGTGTGACATGTAACATCTACTCTAAAGAGGACTATTACTAAGTCTACACTAATATGGGTCGCAGTCTTGTGCGCACTTCGTCGACGGTTTACGCCGGGTGCATGTGCGACTTCAACACTCCCCCTCGCTGTGCTGCACGTAGAGCACTTCAGCGAATAAGGCGCTAGATGCTGCCAGAGGGAAACTGTAAGCCTAGCTGAGCTCTGAACTTCGCGAATTTTTCGCGGGGTAAGTTCTTAGTGAGCAGATCGGCGGGATTTTCAGCACCATCAATGAAGAATAGCTCCACATTACCTTTCATGACTGACTCACGGATTCCGTGGTAGCGGATGTCGATGTGCTTGGAGCGAGGCTCCGTTACAGGGTTGGATGCCATGAATATGGACCCCTGATTATCACCGCAAATTGGGATAGCTTTCAGCTTATAGCCGAGCTCACCGAGTAAACTCCGAATCCAGGTGACTTGGCGAGCGCAATCGCTCAAAGCCATGTATTCAGCCTCAGTGGACGAGTATGCAATAGTCTTCTGCACACGAGAAGTCCAACTGATTAAGCCATCTGCAAGTTTCAGGTAAAAACCTGTCTGCGAGAGGCGAGAGATAGGGTCTGATCCCCAATCTGAGTCTGTGCATGCAATCAGGCCAGCACCGGATCCACCATTGTACACTAGGGAGTAATTAGGTGTACCAATCAAGTAGCGACAGATATACAGCGCTTTGCTTAGGTGGTCCTGAGATGGGTTCGCGGCATGGCGCGAGAGATGGGTGACTGCAAAGGCAATGTCGGGCCTAGTGCCTAACATAAGGTACAGAAGGGACCCAATAACCGTCTGGAAACGGGAGCGGAGTTCTGCATCAACAGGCTCTGTATTTTTGGCAGCATAGTAGCCAGCCGGCGTGCTTGCAGACTTTGCATTGAGCATGCCGCAGCGTTTGATGACCTTTTGGAGGTACGCGCATTGATCCAGGTGGATAGCGCGACCTTTGCGAGTGATTCGCATGCGGAGGAACTCCTTAGGTTCTCCAAGGTCTCTGCACTCCCATTTGCGCATGAACTGCGCTTTGATGGCATCAACAACAGCCTTGTTAGGGCCGCAGAATAAAGCGTCGTCAACATAGATAATACCAATGACAATGTTGGTGCCTTTCTTCTTGTAGAAGAAGAAGCCTGCTTCAGACTTAAGGCGCTCAAACCCGAGCTCTTTGAGAGACTCATCAAGTGTGCGCCACCAAGCTAGGCCGGCCTGTTTGAGGCCATAGAGGGCACGCCAGAGGCGGAGCACTTTGCGCTCTTGCCCAGGAACTGCAAACCCTTCGGGTTGTTCCATGTAGATCTCTTCGTCGAGCTTGCCATACAAGTAGGCGCTCCAAACATCGAGTCCAGTAATATACCAATTTTCAAGTGCGGCAAGCGCAAGCATGAGGCACACTGTTTCAAAGTGCACAACTGGTGAGAAGACCTGGTCGAAATCTAATCCCTCGACCTGGGAGAAGCCTTTCGCTACTAAGCGGGCTTTCTTGCGGCCATCCGATTTTACGTCGAAGTGTTAAAAGTAATGTGACCAGACAGGGAATTGAACCCTAGACCTCCTAGGTCTATACCAGGTGCTCTAACCACTGAGCTATATGGTCAAGGGTACATGGCTTACTTGGGGGGGTTTAACCCAAGTACTAGCTTGAGAAATAGTGAGGTGAGGTGCTGAGACTACACCACTCAACAGCCTCCCCTAATCCAGCACATCACTATTACAAAGTGCAGGCGTGGGAATCCATTGCCTAACTGGGTCCATTGCCTTGATGGTAGGTCTTACTAACCCCATGGGGGATGCCTTCCTTTTAAAGGGCTTACTAGGACTCTAGGACTTATCAGGAACATGACCACTTTAGCACACAGGGCTCATAACCTGTTAAAAGTAATGTGACCAGACAGGGAATTGAACCCTAGACCTCCTAGGTCTATACCAGGTGCTCTAACCACTGAGCTATATGGTCAAGGGTACATGGCTTACTTGGGGGGGTTTAACCCAAGTACTAGCTTGAGAAATAGTGAGGTGAGGTGCTGAGACTACACCACTCAACACGAAGACCCATCAGTTCTTAATGACCTTCCGGTCTCGGGGACGGTCTACTAGCTCAAAGACCTTGCGCTTTCGCAGCACGTCGAGCTCTTCTTGGCAAGCAAGTCGCCAGAGTTTCTGCTCAGCTTGGGGTAAGCGAGCAATGTCCTTATAGGACCAGTTGTGGACACTCTCGTATTGAGGGTCGCGGGTTTCAAGGGCTTTGCCCATCAGATAACGGACTAGGTTTGCTCCCCCTTCCTCGCACATCTTTTGCACATCTTCCTCACTGGGCGTTGCAGAGGTGTCGGGGAAACCACCAGGAACATGGTCTGGTGTGTCCGGTTGTGGGGGTCTAGGGACCTCACCCACTGTTTCTCGCCATCGAGAGGCACTTTCGATATCCCAGAGTTGCTCGATGGGATGTCGCCGCTCACCATACACGTTACCAGGGCGCAATGGCGCTCTACGTTCACGTTGGGGGCGGGCAGGGATATTCACTGCAGGGGGTCGCGGCGCATTCTGGAGGTGTTCAGCTCGGCCAGGGCGCTGCGGTGCCGGAGGTGGCGGATTTCTCGCCAGTGAAGGCGTTCTCGGTGCCGGTGGAGGCACTGGAGATGGCATACGGGGAGGATTTATTTGGTTAGGCTCTTCCTCAGGAGCCTCAGGTTCCTCGCGCTTTGGATCGTCATCCTGCGCTTGGGGGTGTGGGTAGCCATGGTCGTGTTCCACATCATCATCACTGTCGGTATCATCAGGGGGATTTCCTGGTCGATCAGTGGCTGGTTTCGGATTTGCCCTTCCAAAAGGGTTCTCGAGAGGTTCGCACCTGTTCTTAGGGCAGCGAGGGAAGTGACGCTCGTCAAAGATGGCGTGAGCAGCGGTGAACACTGCATTGGTGGAGCGCATGAACAAAAAGTTGCGCTCATTGCCAGGGGCAACACCGACATAAGTCATTAGCTCCGACTTGGGAGCCATCTTATTAGCTTGAGCCGAGGCTGGGAGGTAGACAAAAGCTCCACAGCCAAAAACACGTAGGTAGTCGATGTTAGGCATCTCCCCCTTAAGCATTTCATGGGGGGTGTGCCATCGCAGGCGAGCTACCGGAGTACGGTTGTAAAGGTGAGTTGCTTGAGCGAACGCAAATTCCCACCAGGAGTCAGGGATGCAGGCTTGATGCTGCATAGACTCAGCTTTATCCATGAGAGTGCGCCCTAAACGCTCGGCGCGGCCATTCTGCATGGGGGTTCTTGGAGCACTTTGATATATTTTAATTCCTTTCTCAAGGAGTGCTCAATCAAACAGATCAGATTTATATTCTCCACCAGCATCGGACATCCATCCAACGATGTGTGTATCATGTTGGACACGCACCATTTCGAGGAAATCTTTGGCAGCCGTAATCGCTGCAGCTTTGGAGTGAAGAGGCATAGTCCAGGCGTGAGAAGTATAGTCATCGTAGAAGGTGATAACATATTTGAATTTCCGGTACGACGTAACTGGGAAGGATTTGAGATCAGAGTGCACCAGCTCAAAGGGCTTGGAAGCACGTCTTTCGTTCTCTGGGAAAGCTCGATTGGGCATCTTGCCAAGAGCACATCCAGGGCAAACACAATCCTCAGTTGGAAAGTGAATCTCCGGAAAGCGCTGCATATGCTTTTGTGCGCGTCGGAGTACTTCCTTCGAGGGGTGCCCAAATCTCCGGTGCATAATGTCGTAATTGACTTTGCTCACGGAGGCGATGTAGTTAGATCTAATTATCGGGATAGATCTAATCCCGAAAATGATGTTGCGATCGTCTTCTGGGTCTGGCCCAAACCATAGGCATTCAGCTTTATGAATGAGGCTAATGCCTCGCTTATCGCCAGTGACCTTGTAGTTACGCTGGAGCATTTCGCCCATAGAAATAAGGCGTGCAGTAGCGCCTGGCATATGGAGCACTTGGGTGAGTGTAATGACTTTCTCATCCCCTGAGTTGTGGTCTAGGCACCGGAGTAATACCGTGCCAATGCCAGCAATTAGTGCTACACCATTAGCTGTTTTGGCGTAATGCGCTCGCTTTAGCACGTTGTAAGAGGCGAAATCGCCTATGTCACCAGTGAAGTGGCGTGATGTGCCTGAGTCTAGGAGCCAGAAGGCACCAGATAGTTCGCTATCATCAACTATTTTTCCCTTACAGCCAGCACAGCGTGCATTATTCGAACACGAACAAATATATGCATTACTCGAGACACGACACGACAAATTGTAGTTACTGCTCGCTATATACAGTGACAGCGTGTAGCGCACATGTAAAGGGAGCGTGTCAGTGTCGGTCAGCACGCGTGCAGAAGGTACTTGCCTGAAGAGGCTGGCCTCCGCGCCCATCGCCATCGACGTCGCGTTGTAGCGGTCGAGGACCATCGCATCGATCTCATCAAACTCGTCATCAGCGAACGGCTCGTGAGCGAAGGGCTCTTCATCCCCAAGGGAGATGGCATCCTCCTCATACATGGTGATGCACTCCTCGAGACGAGGGCGCTTCAACGAGGAGGGACCAGCCTTGGGCTGGTCCAGGTTCGCACTCGCCAACAACACGACTTGGTTGAGGGTGCAGATGGTTTGGCAGGAGGGCTCTACCCCCAAGTGGTGTGCCAAGTCGAAGGCCTTGATAGTGTTTTCGAAAGCGGGGGGGCCGTAGTGGGCAGCACCGGGGGTGTGAGCCAGGGCGCGAGGGTCGACGGTGGGCTCTGGTCCATCATAGTGGACGTAAGTGGCGAAGGCGGCCTGTTGGGCATTCTTGCGGCGAGCGCGAGCCTTCTTGCCGCCACGTCGAGTGCGGCCTCCCTGTCCTTGGGCAGGAGCATTTCCGCTCGTACCGCCGTTGGACCCGCCTTGCTGCTGCTGCTGCCTCTGGGGCTGCTGCTGCTGCTGGGCGAACTTGGGGTCAGCTGGCTTGCGCTTCACAGCGCTAAGCTTGTTGGCCTGTGGGCCCTTACCACCGGCGCGCGAAGAGGCGCCTTTCTGCTTGAAGGAGAGCGTGGCGGCCTTTACGATCCCGTCGGGCTTGAGGTTCTTGATCTCATCCGGCGACGTTTGGCTGAGTATCTGAGCTACGACCTCCATAGTAGGAGGGAGCTTGCATAGAATGATCATGGCCTGCACGGGGGCAGGGAATTCAAAGCCGGCGTCTTTGAGGTATGCAAAGTGGCTAAGCACTTTGGTGATGGCAGGAGCAGGATGGGAGCCAGCGGGAATGGTAGTCGCCAGGAGCTTGCTAAGCTCAGCGTAGGCAGAGCCGATACTGGGGGCGCCGAAGTTCTTCTTGAGGTGGTCCCAGACGTCCTTAACGTTGTTGAGATTCGAGACAGTGACCTGGATAGAGGGGGTGAGGCGCAAGGTGATATTACCGAGCGCTCTCTCGGTGTTGTCGTCCCATTCCTTACGGTCATCGTGACCGGCAACAGGTTGCGTCGTTGAGTAAACATACCATTGGCCTTGTGCCCGAAGGTAGGCCTGCATGGAGGTGTGCCACTGCTGCCAGTTGGAGCCAGTGAACACGGGAACCATCTTGTCGAGAGTGCTGGACATGGTGATGTTCTGTTGGGAGTCAACGGAGTCAGCAAGTGAATGCGACAACGGACAATCAAGAAAAGAAGAAACACCTGAGTGCTAGTGAAAGCACTTCTGTCAACAGCTAACTCATGACTAGGTCATGCCAGCGCAAGTCGTCGTCGATGTTCGCCATGGTTGGCGCAAGTCATCGATGAACTTCGCCTGTGGCAATACAGGTGCTCAACTAGGAGCTCACTGTTTGGCGCAAGTCGTCGACCGACTTCGCCTTGTGGCTGTGCAGGGGCTCAGCTAGGAGCTCACTGTGGTCCACAGTGTCAAGCTAGTTAAAGCGACACTCAGGGAGCTGGAGCGCTGTCTGGTGCATTGCTGCACACAGTGCGCTCACAGGGCTCATAACCTGTTGAAGCAATACCTATATACGTAGAGGAACTGCTACTCCAACTCACCTGTTGGGTGGAGTACACAACCAGAGATGATAGCGGTAGCTGGTTAAGAGCTGCTATATTATATAAGCGATGTCCGCTGTTTATATACAACAAATAGTGTGATGCGTGACGTGTGACGTGTGACGTGTGACATGTAACATCTACTCTAAAGAGGACTATTACTAAGTCTACACTAATATGGGTCGCAGTCTTGCACGCACTTCGTCGACGGTTTACGCTGGGTGCACGTGCGACTTCAACAGTTGTTTTCTTCCCGGGTTGTGGATTTATTTTGCACCACAGTAAGCTCTGCTGGATGGGGAGCATGGGGACACCCATTCTTCTGTTGATGGCGCTCTAGAACATCGTCAACCTGAGTTTCGGGAGACTGGAAGGATGTGAGATGCTGAAATATCTGGATCAAATAGATTACCTCGTGCTCGTGGTCCCTTAAGAGAGCGAGCGCATGATCCTCTGCCTCGTCGCGAGAGTATTCGAAGTTGTCCTCAGGTGGAAGAGGTACATGTCTGGTTGGTTGAGTAGCCTCCTCCTCAAATCGGAAGCCTTCATATAAATGTCAGGTGTGATCATGTATGATAAATGGACTCGAACCTGTTGCATGCTGACAATTGGGCACAGGTTCTTCATCTGACTCTTCAATGCCGCCTTCCTCATTCCCGTCATAATACCCATCTGAGTTCTCATCACCTGACTATTGCTAGTAAGGAAGGGTCAATATTGTGCTCGAGATCTGGAGAGGGACAATCCCAAGGTGTGGGACGAGTGGGATCAAAGTCACCAGAGGAACCAGGAGACACCAAACGTTGTGCTCATGGGACAGCAGACTGCTGTTCCTTCGCGTGTCGTTCGGCGACATATGGATTGTTCAAAGCTTGGAGATCGGGCTCTATTCCTGGAGGGACGAGGTGGTTTGGGTCATGGAAACCAAAGCACTTGCCAGTTGTCCTAGGGTGAAAATGGGGCATAGGTACAGTGCTCCCTTGATGAAACTGACCAACTCGACCATGCCAAGGATCATCTGACAAAGCAACGTTGTGGGCAGTGCGGGCATAGGAAGTCGGAGCAATTTGAGGCTGTTTCTAGGAGAGAAACTATGAATCCATGAGCTGGTTTCCAAAGTATAAAGTAGACACTACCTTTTTCTGGGCTTTGCTGCTCGGAAGAGAAGGAGTGAAAGGGTTTGAGGCAGTGTCATTGGAAAGAGTTGTCATAGGCCGTGGCACATGCTGTGGGCGCTCAATTGCAGCACCAATTTGTTCTAATTGGTGAGTATGTCCTCCAGACCCAGCACCTGCCCTACTGCTGTGACGAGGTTGTGTGGATCCAGAGCTTGAGTCGATGGTGGGCAGCGAGGAAGCATTGGCCCCGAGTTTTTTCTGTTGAGAAGGGTCTCTGTCATCCTCACAATGCTGCTTCGATTTTCTCGAGGTTTTCTTTGATGGTGAATGCACCATGAGATTGAATGACAGAGAGGGCACTACAACAGTGACAACATGGGTACATAAATATCACAGCCACAAGCGAATTTACGTTGAACAAGACAAAAAAATCACAGTGTGTAGAGTATGCATATCGAGGTCAACTACCTTTAGGACGTTTGTGCACAACAGAAAGAGGTACATCACCCATGCTGCGAATGTTGTCATCGCGGACCCGTTTCTTTCCAGAAACCACGTCTACCTTTACTGGTGGGGAAGGAAGTGGGAGGTGAAGGGCCTCCTTTTTGGCTTCCATGCTCAGGTGTTCGTTTGTTACATCAGGAAGGTCCTCTGGCGTCATCGTCTCAAGGAACTGGTTAGTTATCTGGAGTAGAGAGTCAAAGTCAACTCTCTTCTCAGTGTTCCACTTGGTCCTGAAGATTTGCTGCCAATTTTCAGCAAGGGGGAGAAGGTCTTCGAAGTATGGAGAGATGTTGTCCACTAGTGCTTTGCCATTGGGACTAGAAATGAATGCAATCTTCGCATTTTTCGCCACCTTGAGATTGTAAATGGCGTGCTCGCTCCACTGGGCAAGTATAGAAGATTCAAAGTCAAAGCCCTCCTGCTCCCATCCAAGCGGTCCATTATAGAGAACAAGGATCCAAATGAAGACGTAGAAGAGTGATTCTATATCATCCGCAGGCACATGCTCAACAGCGAAATCATCATCAGTGTGCACACGGAGTTGCACAGACGTGGCATTGTCCTCCTTGTAGGCGCTTCTGTTCTTCAAAGGATTCTGAAATTTGCCCAAGAAGGTACATTGAAAGAAATGGAATAGTACCCTGGATCAAGTCAGTTATTGTGACCCCCCCCCCAAAAAAAAAAAAAAAAAAAGAACTCACAGTACTGCCAATGCTATACTTCTGTCGGACAGTGATCTCCACTGCAAACTCCCAATCTATCAACATTCCTTGGAACTCATCTGCAGAGTCATCTATTAAAACATTGAAGGGACTGACATCACGATGAAGGATCCCTTTTGCTACCGCTTCCTTTTGAACTGATTTGTATATTAACTTGGATGTCTTCACAAGAGAAAGATGTCCACCCACCAATAAGAACATCCTTGATGCATTTGACCAATTCATACTTTGTCCTGAATTTTGAGAGAGGGCACCCATGCAGGCTCATGACCATCTGGACATGTGTCCTCATACCCTTCATGAATGTCTGGTGCCTCTCCGAACGATATTGAGAAGTGATGTCAACAACACTGGGGGAAACCTCCACCACCCAGTGATTGATAAGCCTGGGCACCCCATGAGTTCCTTCCATTAGTTTCATCATGCTCGCTTCCTGCGACAGGTTTTCTACCCAATGGTCCTTGAGAATATACAATCTCCCCTCATGTCTGGCAAGATAGATCACAGTACCTCAGCCTAAGAACCCCACCGAAGAGAACAATACCTCCAATATTTCATATATGACACTGCGAACTCGGATCTCTCCGATTGGGCCTGCAGGAGTGTCGGAGTTGGGGGCTGAGCCAGTGAGTGAAGTATTGAGACTCACCTCGGAAGGTAGGAGGAAAGTCGGTGAAGTGGATTGTGACGAAATGACGTCAACATAGTTAGGGAGGGAATCTGGGGGCATGGACATGCTTGATTCTGGATGAGAGCTTGGGTCGTGATCATCACCCAACTCCTCTGGGATGGCATCTGGGACATTGGTACGAGTTGACTCGTAGATAACCTTTCGTCGTGAAACCTGCAAGGGCTGGACCAGCCTCACAGTAACAGTGGGGTCAAAACCTATACAAAGCCAAGAACTAAACATGATGGTGGCGAGAACAGCAACAAAGGCTCTGGGATCGCATTGAATGTTGATGGGTGGTGAGACAGAACTGCCAGAGTGATTGTAGGAGTGAACATGCATTTCCTCTTTCACAATGGATAAGGCTAGAACAAAATGCCTCCAAGGTTGATTGAGGAAGACGAGATATGCTTTGGTGTGGAGGGTTTTCATGAGGGGCATGGAGGGTTTCCAGGCTTGGTTGGTGCATTCAGCGATAACTTTGGGGCTCATCTACGAGATGGAATCAGTAGGGGTATCTGCTTTTTCAATGAGAATGATATCCGGTTTGCAACAGTAAGTGCCAGTGCCATCAGCATTGCCAGGCATATGGCGAGTGGAATATGTACCTAACCAGTATCACTCGGCGATGGTGGGTTTTTGCAAATCGAGGTTCGAAGCCTGAGCTCTGACAGCTGGCCTCATTGCCAGCGCTATTGTGTTAAAAAATGCAGCGAGGTGATTCTCCTGTGATCCACCTTTGCTGTCCCGAGGTGAAGTGGCCTTGAGTATTGGCCAGTTCCACTTCTCAGTGGACATGTCGTAGAGGGGGATTTTGAGAGAGTTGGGGTACATTTCAATGACACTAGGGTTGAACTTTGAGATTGTGCATGGCGGCACAACCAGCTTGTCCAATGGAGTGGTATCAATGGCGGCAGCATCTGAGAAGATTTGATCAAGAATAAAACCTAGGTACTTATTGTGAGCACAACTAGGTGTATTGGTGGTGGTCTTGAAAATGATTGCTCCTGCAAGCTCTTGAGTTGTAATCTTGTCCATCGTGGCCACGTCGCACCTTGGTACGGGATATGAACCCAGTTTGTGTATTGCATCTACGGTACGGAACTTATTGGGGTGAACAGGCAGAAACATTATGGGGGTACAAAAGGAATGATGAAACAAAGGTCCAAAGTTCCCAGGTGCATGGACCAACGGTACTTATAAAGTCAAAGAGAAGTAGGTGTTCTTATTGAAGTACTTGTTAAGGAAAAACTCGTGGCAATGTTTGGAACTGTTGAATGACATGAGGCAGGAGTCTGTGCGTTGGCCAAAATGTGGTATCAGGTTCGCATAGGCCCTGATTTGAGAAACTGGAATGACTTCACCAAGGTGCTGTCCCCCAGAATGGATAGCCCTCCTCAATACTTGCATTTGAGTTGAAGGTTCGTGGCAGATAATGTCAAAATGCTGGACATAAGTCAAAAAACGATCAGCCCATGGCCATCGTTCATGTGGCTTGCCCAAGGGCTGCATAATGAGGCAGAGTTGTACAATCAAGTGTCCTGATCAGGCATGGGATAAAATTTGTGGAAATACAAAATAAAATGATGTATAACAGACCTTGAAGGCCACTAGTGGGCCAAATCTTGGCACCATCCACGTTTATGACTACTGAATCATAACACCCATACTTCCAGTTGCCTTCAGGTGGGGAGGCAAGGAGAGTTTGTGCAGGTAAAATGGAGTGAGTGTGGATCTCTGTTGTCTGCAGGTGCAACTTGAACCAAACTTGGATGTCCTTGTATGGAAGCTCAGCGTTCTCTGCAGCCTTACGAGGCCCGCCACCAATGGGATGTACTGAGTCCACACTGTGAGATCTCTCATAAGAGAGAAAGTTGGCGAGAGCTACTCACAAGTCTGAAAGATCAAATTGCTGTTGAAATTCCTACTCAGTCACTACCATTCTTTAGGACTTGTGTTAGTTTCCTTATTTGTGCGTCGAGCATCCTTATGTAAGCACGGAGTATTTTCATCCGCTCAAGGATTCCTTTTCACCTCAGTGTTCCAAATGAGACACTGAGGTAAGACATCTAGTCACCACTTTCTTTTACTTAGTACTAACCTACCTATTAGTTTGCCTCTGAGCTAGGTTAGTTATCATACAGTTAGTGTTCCAAATGAGACACTGAGTTTGCCTCTGAGCTAGCTAGTTCCCTGTGCATGAGCCATCTAACAAAAATTGCTTTGTGGCATTATCAACAGAGATGCGGCGAATATGAGGGTCATAAGTGAGGTTGAATGCAATGCAACTGGCTGAGAACGTGCGACGAGGGAGGGGGACAGTGTTGGGTGTTGAAGAAGCTAGACGAAGTGAGCATGCAAAATAATCTGTGACACATCGTGAGATGACAGATGGTTTGTTTTCCTCGTCACCTGGTTCACCGTCCATGGCACCAGTAGATGTATCCAGCCCTAACTCAGGGTCCTTCAAGGACATAGCAAGCTCAAAGCCCCCTGCATTTCTCCAGGTGATCAAGTTGTTGGCAGATCTGGGGATCATAATTATGGTTGTTGCTGCCTCATGCAGGGTCCTTGATTTGGTTGATATGGGCATGCTCAGTGACATCAGTGGTGTAGAGACGCACGCATCTCTAGGTGCGTATCCACACATTAGAGCTGGTTTGGCCAGGAGCTATGGAGCGCAGGTACCCATGTGCACTGGAGGCACTCTAGCGCATGCAGGACTCCCTGTTAGGTGCGCATACATCAGTCCCACAGAGCTGCAGCCTTCCATCCATGTCTCGAGCTCCTTCAGTCACCCATAGCAGTGTCAGCGTGCTCAGTATTCACCCAGCCTTCATCCGTGCTACTCAGCACAGCCACCCGCACTTCTCGTGCACACTAGCTCTCCAACACACAGCCGTATGCGCTCTGTAGCCCCCTGTGAAGGTCCCACATCAGCGCACTCTCCATATCTCTCCCTGCATGCACTTCAGTCACTCGGAACAACATTGGGTTGTCTCTGCTTGCTTGCACTTCTCAGCACAGCCACACGCACACTCCATGCTCACTGCCGCATCTGTTAACATGCTCTTCAACCCACAGTGCTGTGCATCAGGGTCCTGCTCTCCCCAGGGGTTCCCCAGACTCGTCCGACATCATCAGGGACAGTATTTGGTGTGTTCCGCTCTGTGTCTCTGTCCTGCTCCTTCCCTCTCCTGTGTGTCACCTTTCCTGGGCTTGCTCCTGTTCCTTGTGCCTCAGGGCACGTGCGCTTTTTCCTTATTTGGAAGGATGCCATCACTATCAGTCCATTGTTCGCTCCCTATTCATTTCTGCGTCTCTCTCTCTTGCTTTATGTTCTAGAAGTGCCAGGGTCCACACTACCGCTCCCCATTTAGCTAGGATCATTGCTTCTGTGTGCTTCTTGTGCGCTTTCCCTTATTTAGCCTTCCCATCATGTACCTACATCAGCAAGGTGACAATTGGTCTTAACTCTCTTACAGCATCTGGATTGTCTGGAATCAGACAGTTAAGATGGATAAGTCAGATAAGTCAGTCAAGACATTCCAGACCATCAGACCAGGGTGTCTGAAACCAGATGGCCAGACCACCAGACCAGTCAGACCAGTCAGACCAGCCAGACCAGCCAGCCAGTCAGACAGTCAGACAGTCCAGACCACTCCAGACCAGTCAGACCACCCAGACAGTAAGTCAGTCAGAGAGTAAGACAATCCAGACTGGTCAGACCGGTCAGACCACTCAGGCAGTAAGTCAGTCAGACAGTTAAGACCATCCAGACCTGTCAGACCTGTCAGACCACCCAGATCATAAGTCAGTCAGCCAGTGAAGACCATCCAGACCATCCAGACCACCCAGACTGTAAGTCAGTCAGTCAGTCAAGACAATCCAGACCATCCAGACCACCCAGCCTAATCAGATCACCCAGACTGTCAGACCTGTCAGACAGTAAGTTGGTCAGACATTTAAGACAATCCAGACCAACAAGACCAGTCAGGCCACCCAGACAAGTCACATCAGTAAGACTGGCCAGGCCATTAGCTCTATCCATCTGTATTCTTTTATCACTTAATTTGTTTAATATTCATGTTAATAAATTTATATTAATTCTGAAAAAAAATACGGTACAATAAATATATATTATATACGAATGGAGGGGGGCATCATAGATTCTGGTAGCGTAATAGTCGCATCATCGACGCCGATGTGGGTGTGGGTGATGGCTGTGTCGACAATGCTGGGGCTGGGGGACACGGGTACGTGTTGTCGCAGTCGCCAGACGACGCTGGGGCTGGGAGAATGTCGTTGTCATCTTCGGGCAAAGTGCTGGGGATGGTGGATGTGGAGGGTGTTGATGTCGTGGTTGTCGTTGCTGGTGGGGGTGGGGTCGTTGTCGTTGTCCAGGTGGTTGCCTGCAACGTTGACACAGGTCGTCGACGTTGAGTGTCGTCCGTCGTCCGTCAGAGACGACGCTGGGATGGGTGGTTATGATCCGTCGTCCGTTAGGGATGACGTAGGGGAGGGTGTCGTCGTCGTCTACGGTCGTCCGTTAGAGACGACATAGGGGTGGGCATCGTCGTTGTCCATGGTCGCCCGCTAGAGACGACGTAGGGGTGGGCATCGTCGTCGTCCATGGTCGTCCGTTAGAGACAATGCTGGGGCTGTCATGGTCGCATGTTAGTGGTAGGCACTGCATGCAATGGTACGTACCTGATAGCAAGTTGTTTGTTGTCGTGGGTGGTGGTGGTGGTGGTCAACGCGTTGTTGTTGTTGTCATGGTTGAATGGGAGGCAGAGTGGTGACGCGGGACTTATGTAGAGAAAGTTTGCATTTGTTGTGACGTGATTTGTAATCACAACAACTCCATTCTTTTTTTCTAAGTCCCGCGCTCTGCACAAAGGTAAGTTCTTCGCATCCATCAACCGCTACTGACAACGACCACCTGCAGCACCTGCAGCGATGATGACGACCAGTGTCGTCGTCGACAATGACAATACCACGGTGACCACCCCAGCCCCAGTGTTGTAGCTGTCAACGACACCATCACCGCCAGCAAATCGCCCAACCCCACCATCACCAACACCCACGTGGATGACGACGAGGACGACACGGCGAGGACGGCGAGGATGACCTGACAAGGACAAGGACGACGAGGACAATGCTACAAGGACGAGGACGGCAACGGCGAGTGTGAGACAACGACACCCACCACCCACTCCACCACCAGCGTCGATGACGACGACGGCCACCACCAACGTGATGACGATGACATCCCCACCACCATTTGTGACGATGACGACGACCCCACCCTCAACGTCGTCGACATGGCCACCAACACCGACGACCACGACAGCCTCCACTACTGCCACCGGCATTGTCAACCACCAACACGACGACAACGGCCAATGACATGTCCACCACCCAGCTGCATCGACAACGCGAAACACTGATCACCACCACACTGGCCCACCAATGTGACAACGGCGACGACACCGACCCACTACCACCCATCACCCCGCGTCGATGATCACATGATGGCGGTGGCGGCAGCGGCGGCGCAATTTATTTAATATAGTATTTAGTCCATGTCATACCTTGATACAATAAAAATTGTTTGTTTTACAGCACTTTGCAAAAGTATGTGGAAAACGCAAAACCAAATTTCGCCACTGCCAGGAAGGACCCCAGAAGTAGCCCTAGACACATTCAGTAGTTAGCATTAGTAATTCGGGTACTAGTCGTTGTAGGCCTGCTGCTCCTGTCCACAACCACCCACGAGTCACGATGCAATGACGATAATGACCTCACACCAATACCATTGTCAATGACCACGACACACATGCTCACGCGACGACAAAACAGGTGGGAGACATCAACAAGTACTACCACCAGGCTCACCCATGTCTAGTCAACCATTACCACCACCATTGCGAAAATGACAACAACAGTGACACGCACGCACCCACATGCTGCTGCGTGATGTCATTACTACGACTGGCACAGTATGCATGACGGCGCTGACACCGACAACTCGTGATGTGATTACCACCACTCTCTCACATTAACCACGGTCCACCAGACCATGCATGCTCGCACGCACGGTGATAACGAGCACCACCAGCCACCACCCCCACCCTTGTGACGATGATGATATGTATGCTCACATGCACGACGATGACAGCGACAAGTGCCGTGACCACGACCACTCCACCACCTTCCTCTCATATCTGAGACCACACTACAGCGCGCATGTATGCTGCTGGCAGTATCAGCATATGTGTATGTATAGATATACAATGCATATTGTAGAAATGATAATAATGCATTGATTTAGTTGGAACTACACACAGTGGAGGATTATACTTGTCTGAGGACCTTTTTGAAGCATGGAGAGATATGTTGTAGTAGGAGGCAGTTGAGAAGTAGCTATTATAATACTGACTACTACTAGGGCTACTCATCGTCGTGTGGTGCATGTCACGGTCATTGACAATGGTATTGGTGAGGTCGTCATTGTCATTGTGTCACGGGTAGTTGTGGACAGGAGCAGCAACTTCCTACAACCACTAGTACTCGAATTACTAACACTAACTACTGAATGTGTCTAGGGCTACTTCTGGGGTCCTTCCTGGAAGTGGCGAAATTTGGTTTTGCATTTTCCGCATACTTTTGCAAAGTGCTGTAATGGCTCTTTTTTTGGTATTGATGTGTTATTGCTACTATACTACTGACACTGGATTGACCCAGTGTGAGCATGTGGTCAAATTTGGTGTTGTCCACAGGCAGGGGTGAATGGATATTAATCTGTTCCTATCCTCTGCATTTGTATAGCCCTAATTTCAAATGCAGAGGATAGAAGAGATTAATCTGTTCAGATTAATTGGCACTCTAGCTAAAGGTGTATGGGTCAGCCAAATATTAAATAAAATAAAATAAAATAATTCATAGTGGAGGAGGACCACTAGGTTAGGTTTCAAACTCTGCTAGGACCTAACACCCATACACCTTTAACCAGAACAAAGCCATCACCGATGGCAGGCACCTTGTTTATGTGCATGCCCATATATCTCTAAACTAACCCCCTTGGCACAAGCCAATCTGAATGACTGTGCCATTCACCTTGTTAACTATAGAGAGCTGGTACACTTGTGAAGTGGCCTCCAAACTATGGCTTTTTCCACAGCAGAGTTTTGTTACTACAGGCAATTGCATGGATGTTGAAAAAGCATCTACAATTTCCACATGCAGTGACCTTGTAAACAAGGTGATTTGACTGCCAGCATCACTGTTGACAACCATGGTGGCAACCTGTGCCCCTAGGCAATGATGACCCATGCCTAAATGACAATACAGACCCCTAACAATTATAGATTAGTTACATGAATATATTGTTACACTATTGCTTGTTCTTGAGACATATGTAACAACAATGATTGACTATTAGGTTTTGTCTGTTAATCACATTTTCTGAATGGTCTGAATGGTCTGAATGGTCTTGACTGTCTGACTAACTTACTGGTTGGGGTATCTGGCTGCTATGACTCATATGGACAGTCTGACAGTCTGATGGTCTGCGTGGTCTAAACTTTCTGAGTGACTTATTATCTGCAGGGCCTGATTGTGCTGGTTACTCTGAATGGTCTTATCTATCTGACAACCTTACTAGCTGGAGAGTCTGACTGCTCTGACCAGTCTGGAATGATCTGAAGTGTCTGTGTCTGATCTGTCTGGCCAGTCTGGCAGTCTGACAGTCTGAGGGGGTCTGACCACTCTGACTGCTCTGACTGGTTTGGACTATCTGGCAGTCTGACACCCTAGGGGGTCTGATCATTCTGACTGGTTGGCTGGTCTGGAATGATCTGAAGTGTCTGACTGTTCTGACTATCTGGGGGTTCTGATCAGTTTGACTGGTCTGACATGTCTGGCAGGGTCTTAAATGTTTGACTGGTCTGATTGGTCTAACTGGCCTGACTACCTGGTGGGTCTGACCACTGACCACTCTGACTGGTCTGGAGAAGTCTGAAGTGTCTGACTGCTCTGAGTGTCAGTGGGGACTGACTGCTCTGATTGCTCTGACTGATCTGGAGCAGTCTGAAGTGTCTGACTGGTCTGACTGCCTAGGGGGTCTGACAACTCTGACACCTCTGACACCTCTGAAATGGCCTGAAGTATCTGACTGACCTGACTACCTGGTGGGTCTGACTGCTCTGACTGCTCTGAAGCAGTCTGAAGCATCTGACTGGTCTGATTGCTCTGACTGGTCTGGAGTGGCCTGAAGTGTCTGACTGGCCTGACTGCCTGAAGGGTCTGACCACTCTGACTGTTCTGACTGGTCTGGAGTGGCCTGAAATATCTGACTGGTTGGACTGTCTGGCAGATCTGACCAATCTGACCAATCTGACTGGTCTGAAGTGGTCTGGGGTGTCTGATAGTCTGACACCCTGGGGGGTCTAACCAGTCTGACTGGTTTGACTGGTCTGGGGTTGTCTGAAGTGTCTGACTAGCCTGACTGTCTGGGGCGGTCTGATCACTCTGACTGCTCTGACTGCTCTGGATTGGTCTGAACTATCTGACTGGCCTGGCTGTCTAGTGGGTCTGACCACTCTGACCACTCTGACTGGCCTGACTGTCTGGGGAATCTGACTGGTCTGGAGTGGCCTGAAGTGTCTGACTGGCCTAACTGTCTGGGGGTCTGACCACTCTGACCACTCTGACCACTCTGACTGGTCTGGAGTATCTGAATGGTCTGACTGTCTGGTGGGTCTGATCAGTCTGACATGTTTGGCAGGGTCTTAAATGTCTGACTGACTTACTGTCTGGGGGGTCTGACTGCTCTGACTGCTCTGGATGGTCTTAAGTGTTTGACTGACTTACTGTCTGAGGGGTCTGACTGACTGACTGACTGACTGTCTTGTGGGTCTGACTGCTCTGACTGCTCTGACTGCTCTGGGTGGTCTTAAGTGTCTGACTGACTTACTATCTGAGGGGTCTGATGGCTCTGGGTGGTCTGGGTGGTCTTACATGTCTGGCTGACTTACTGTTTGGGGGGTCTGATTGGTCTGACTGGTCTGGAGTGGTCTTAAATGTCTGATTCCAGAACTCCCAGTCTGATGCCAGATGCTCCCAGACTGTTAAGTCATGTCAGACCATTTCAGACTGTTAAGGGACCTAAGTGCTGTCAGAGAAATTGTCACCTTGCTGATGTACACTCGATTCACTATATAGGCCTTGTCCACACAAAAATAACAAGCTTTTTCCGCCCCCATCTGAGTCTTAGCGTGTGTCCTGCCGCGTTTCCTGTGTCCTGAGTTTTCTCCTGTGTCCTGCCGCTCTTTTCTTGTGTTCTGACGACTTCTGACGACCCCTCCCCTTGCGCTCCAGTGATATCCTGTGGTTCCCACTACTTCCGCTCTTCCTTGCACGTGTTTACACGTTCTAGGCAACCCCCAGGCTCTCTAGTTGCGCATTCCCTGCGCATTTGGCTGCGCTTCTCACCCCCTCTACACTCTCTCGACTCCTAGACCCCTCGGGCGCACTCCTGCGCTCCAGACCTCTTAGCTCCCCTAGTCCAGCCAGACCAAGTCTCCTTGGGCGAACACCATAATTCGCACCTTCAAGGGACTTACCCCCTACAGCGGACCATTGGATAGTAACACCAACCCTGGGGATACTTGGGACCACACTTTGCATCAGTTCAAGCTTGGGAATATACCAGTTATCAATTGGCTTGTTGGTGGTCCCACAACACAGGCCAGCATCAAGTATAAAATGCTTGTACGAGTGAAACTCCCAAAGGGCAGATTTAATGCGCTTGATGTCCGTCTCTGTGATCCGGTGTGCTTGTACCCGATAGCGAAAATCCATTAGAGCGCGGACAGCGATGACAACTTCACGAGGGGCTGACCCAGCAATGATGCCAATGATCAAGCGTTGGATATCCCAGTGTGTTCGACCTGTTACCTGCTTGAGCGATGAGATCCCTTCTTTAAATTGGCGAAATCCTGTAATGGGCTGCAGAACAGAAAACCTGAAGTCAATTTCCGCAGCACCCAACGCGTTGATGCACCACTGGGCATCGTGATCCCAGAACATTTTGTGGCCGTGGTGAAGCATCTCCGGTGTAAAAAACCTGCTAGGGCATGATAGGGCATGGTCACGGAAAAACGGCAGATGGACGCCATTCAAACGGAACTTCTGCGCTTCGCGAAAGTAGGCCTCTATATTGGTAGGGTTGACCTTGGAGGCTATTGCTGCAAGCTGAGCAAGGGTGGTTGAGGCAGTACGAGGTTCATGCTGAAAAGCATCTCCGAATTGTTTAAACATAGCCATTGTAACGGGTGATGTCTTTCCTCCGACGCCGGATAGCATGGCAGCTTCGGGCGTGTCGACGATGTAGCTCGTGATAGGAGTGAAACAATACCTATTGTAACCCTGTGGATCAGACAACATTACCCCTAGTTTAGCAGCGCATTTCAGAGGTTCTAAGATGAATGTCGAGACATTGATGGATTAGGCAGGTCCTCTAGTACGCCCTTCATCCGCTTGTTCTTGTGAACAAACTTCAGGACCGGAAGAAGAGCGGCAAGGAGGAAAGCATGGGAGGAAAGCTTGAGCCAGGTCGCCATCTTAATGTTTGCAAGGCTGATGAGCAATGGATGTGCGATGTGATCACCCATCAAGACTGAAATATTAGTTTTGTCCGATGAAAGTATTGTTCTGAGAAGAGTCGCGCCTGCAGGGATTTGTGACTGGTTGATATCAGAGTGGGAACCCTCAAAATGGCAGGAAACTGACCTGCATAGACCATGCATCATCGCCTGACATCCATTCTGTATACACCGACAGAGACATGCTGCCATTTCATACAAGCAATATGGAGTCAACTCCATCAAAGTCTGAAATTCGGGCAGTTGAAGAGATACTGTAGAAGTTCAAGGGAGTTGCGCCAGTAGAGGAAGACAGGCTGCTTTGTTCAGATGGGATGTGAGGATCTCCTGCGACTTCCAGCGTGGCCCGCTGGGTAGTAACTCGGCTCACTTGTGGAGCTCATTTGCTGTATGGAAGGAGAGGGGCAATGCTTTAATCTGATACACCTGTGAGCAGGACATCATGGCCAGTCAACAAAAAAAACATACCAGGTCAAGAGATAAAAATGTGTTGATCGCACTCATACTCAAGCCTGAGCGAAGGAGCCATGACCCCATCTGCCAATCCCCCCTGGAAGCAAACGGATAATAAATGTTTGAAGACCTACAGTTGCTGAATTGATCTGCCTTGAACTTGTCAAGAAAGGTAGAACCACCAACAAACGCCTGCATGGCACCTGGAAAATATTTGATTGGGCTGGATTCAGAATTATCTTCCTGAGTCCCGTCAAGCATTTCTTCATCGCTGTTGACCCATGGATTGTATTCACCTATGTCTCCAAATTGCTTGTTGATGGACGTGGTGTGTGGCGAGTGGTTGGGACCATCATGATCCCTGCCAAGGAGATCTTCGCGGATACGAACTAGATTGTCAAACCAGGTGGAACAGCCAGACTTTTGCTGGCTCATATGCCTTGAGATGGCATCATTGGTGGCAAAGCCGCCCTTCCCACAGCTTGGACAGCGGGGCATCAGAGTGTTGACAATGTCAGGTAATTGCCGGATTTGACACATCTGTTTTGAACAACCACCACCCGTCCGGCTGACAATATGCTTGTTCGTACCATACGACTCTGATCTCAGTTTCGGCAACTCACCTTTCCCAGACAAAGGAATCGCTGGACTCTTGTTTGACAGAGGGATGACCAGTTTTAGAAGTAGCAACCTGCACATTTCTTGAAGAGGTTTATATGGCATACTGCGAGAAGAAACCAGGGACACATGATGTAGGTAGTAAACAGCCTTGTTTACACAGAATAATCTAACAAAGTAATGATCACCAGCATCCGAGTCTGCAGAAGATCAAGAAGCATCTTTGGTCCTTGACATCGTTCGTGCACAACAGGATGTTCATCATGCAGAAAAGATGCTTGTGGAATGCATTGTTCAGGAGCACGAGAAGATCGCCGATCTGCATCGCTTCAAAGCCAAGAAAATGCAGGATTCCGTTAATAACTCAGATCTCGACATTGGATGGATCCACGCAGTGTTCAACAATCACAGTCGAAACCAAGTGAGTGTCCCGTTGCATGTGCCGACTTCCTCCTTTCCATGAAAAATGCCTGATGCAAACGGTAAGTTGTACGGTTTTATTTGCATTGTCAGTGTTCGGGAGCTGACGTTTGAGCAGGCATCCTTATGCAACATGATGCCAGTGGGAGGCGTTTGCTGACCGTTAAACTCAACTAAGTCATGAGGACCTTTGCCATGCTAATGTAGTGGTGTAGAATAGCCTTGTGACTACTTGAGTGCCATGTTGTCAATTTTGTACAAGCTTGAAATATACATATAGTGGCTGTAGTACTAAATTTTTGCATAAATACTAGTAGTGAACTATGTTGTACTGGTACTCTGGTGTTCTGGTGAGTCCTGTGTGGTTCTGTCGCACTGTGATTTAGAATTGCTGGGGCTCTGGAAGGTTGTGATGCTCTGGAAGGTTGTGATGCTCTGGAAGGTTGTGATAGGGATAGACACGGGTGTGGGAAACCCATGCGGGTGGCTGTACCCTTACCCACATGGGTCTGGGTATGGGTTGTGGTTCCGAGACCCTTGCATTTTTCATACCCTTACCCGTACCAAAGGCCAAGGGTACATGGGTACACAAACACCAAAGTATATTTGAAACTGTTGAAGGTGCTAACTTTTAATGACTAAAGGCTGACAATCAAAACTCTGGTGACAGTCACAGCATGAGCTAAAAACAAACAACCACATCCGTTCCTTTTACCATGTCTTCAACAACCAACAGGCAGGTACCCAAGTTGACGGACAAGGCCAAGGCTGCTGCTGACAAGAGGCAGTTGGAGTTGGCAAAGAAAACAAAGCATAAGAATGCAGAGAATCCTGCAATGACGGTAAAAAAGGCCCAGACAGAAATGCAAAGCGATGGGAGTGAAATAGAAGACAGACTGTATACGGAGGATGAAGGACTATGTGACAGCAGGCCACCCTCACGACAGTCAAGCCCTGTAATAGAGCCAGAAGAATCTCCAAAGAACCAGCTAGGTATGTCCAAGGATTGCAATCCCATATAAGTCTAATTTATTTCAAGAACGACTCATGAAAGAATGGAACTCACCGATTTATGCCTTCTTTGATCCAGTTCCCGACATCATCCATATCGGTGGGCGCCGTGCACATCAGTTTAAATGCATGGCCCATCACTGCAGTGTCACAATTTGCAGGTTCCTTGATACAAAAGATGCCCAATCGACAGGGAACTTGCGCAAGCACATGAAGACCTGTTGGGGGGAGGATGCGGAGAATGCTGCCAGAGAGGCTAAGGGCATTAACGAGCTCCAAAAACAGATCATCAATGGCAATCTATGGAGTGGGTCAATCACTTCATTGTTTGAGTGGAAGGGTAAGGGAAGTGTGACATACTCCCATCGCCAACATACATGCACAGAAACAAGGTACTGTCAGAATCTGACATGCAGAAACCTTGGCTGACATGAACATGTGTTGAAGAGCAGAGATTGTTTGCTGGGTCGCTGAGAATCTGTGTCCATTTCAAATCATTGAAGACTGAGGATTTCAATGCTTGATGAAGACCAGAAGACCAGTGTATTACTTACCGAGTGCAAGGACTGTTGCACGAGATGTCCAGGAGGTGTTCATTCAAACACAGCAGTGGTTGGCTAAGATGTTGAGCGTTAGTATTGTTGCCGGGTCTAATACAATGTGACTAATATAACACTTACTAAGAGCACCCTGGAAAAATCAACATCACGATGGATGCATGGACGTCACCCAACCATCGTGCATACGTTGCCTTTGGCATCCATTTTGAGCACAACGGCTCATTACTGATAGAGTTTAAAAGTCCAGTCCAGTCCGGTTTTTTTGCCTTTTTTGGAAGAGGACCGGACTGGACCGCTTTTGGAAGCCTGGGAATGGTTCATGGACCGCTTAAAGACTGGTCCAAAGTGGTTGCAACTGGTTTTCAAAAAGACCGGTCCAAAACTGCTAAAAAAACCAGTCCAAACCACTAAAAAACCGGTTTTTTTGCATTTTATTGATGTTTTTCACATCAAAGGTGTGTCAGATAGCATCTAAATACTATTTATAGACTGTAGTAATTATATACAAGTCATTATATATTTATTTGTGCCATATTTCATCCAAAAAGATCAGTTTTACACCCCTTAAGACCCACTGCAGGCCAAAATTAGCCTGTAATATAGGGGTTTTTATACCATATATGTATTGCTTACATAATGCGGTTGCAACCGGTTGCAACCAGTCTTTTTCATCATTCTCAAAAGTAGGCAACTGGCAACTGCAGTCCAGTTGCGACCAGTCCAGTCCAGTCCAGTTTCTGGTCTTTTTGCGGTCCTATGGACTGGACTTTTAAACTCTAATTACTGAGCCTTCCGTTGGACATAGTTGAGGTTGAAAAGGTGAGTATGTTCCTATCAGTGTCTATATCATCCAAATAACGGTTGAATTGAAGTCACATACTGGGGAAGAACTGGCAGGGGTCTTTGCTGATGTTCTAAAGGAATTTGGAATTAATGATAAGGTACGTATCATATTGACATCTTCTTACCTTCGACTAAGGGGAATAGATGTTGGGAGTGACATGCAATAATGCCAGTAATAATGATGTGATGATACGGAAGCTCCAGGACAAGCTGCCCAGCTTTGGTGGGCCCAAGACACGTGGACGGTACTTTTTGCACGGATACTGATACCTAAGTTGTTGAGTTGCTAGCCCCCAGTGTGTTTTTTCCATTTAGACTAAATAGTGATCATGTGTCTTCTTGAGTCTGTATTTATGTTTTACAATCACACTGTCTTTTTTCTTATGTGGACAAGTTTTCTTGTCATCGCTAATTCATTTCTTTATCCTTTGGATATTCTTTTTTTAGTCTTAGGGTTTATTTCATACAATTTTGCCTACTGGCTAAACTTTTGGACTTTTTTTTTTTCTTCAATACCCCAATTGAAACTACAGTTGTTTTCTGCATTGTGGGTGTGATTGAGCCATTGTCCATGTCTCTGCTTTATTTGCCTGACTCACCACTGGCCTTGTCTCAATCTGTGCATACAATCTATGTTCCTGAGGGCCCAGGTCCTCTGCCTTGCCATGACAGGTCTTTGTGCCTCTACCAGGCAGCAATCGGAGCTCTATTTTGGTCGTATGCAGTGAGTTTTACGTTCTCAAATCATCTGGATGTGTTCTCATGTTTATGATGCAACCACGACCATTTGGATGATGATGACAATGATGACAATGGCAATGTATCCAGGCAAGCATCGCGGAGATGATGGTGGCAGCATGTCCATGCAAGAACAACAACGAGATGATGACAATGATAATGGCAGCATGTACATGCCAACATGACAACGATTGCACGTCCATGCAGCACGACAAAGATGAAGACAACAAGACACCCATGGCAAGATGATGACGACAATGGCAGTGTGTCCACACCAACATGACAAAGATAAATCTTTATGCCAACACAACAAAGACAAAGATGACGTCGATGAGACACCAATGCCAAATACCATGGTGATGTGAGTCAAAGTGTGGATTTGGGTCGGAGTAATAACCCAAACACAACACCAACAAAGGACTATGAAATTGTGCAAGTGGTGGTTTACCTCCACGGTGTCCAGAGAGGATGTGCTGAGGAGGGGGAGTGTCAAGTCCGGGTCTACTCCGGTAGGGGGTCCGGTCAAGTCTGGACGAAAGCGGACGAGAGGGGAGGTCAGAGGTTTGGGCAGAGGTTAGCCCGGGCCGGAGTTGCGACCGTTTGGATTCAACGACAAGGACGGCGAGCATTGATCCCTTGCGTAGGTTCCGGTCAGACGGAGATAGAGACGGAGACGGACAGAGGATCAGGAGTAGTGACTTAGATGATTTCAGACTGAGGAGTACAGGATAAACTACAGAGTACTTATACTAAGTAAGAACTAGGGTCGAGTATATATGGTGACAAGTAAACAGCCTAAAAGGCGGACAAGGGACAACCGGAGAAAGTACTAGGTCAGGTCCGATGAAAATAAAGTCAGGTCCGGTGTGCGCCTAAGTGAGGGAAGAGGTCAGAACAACCAACAACCAACACCAAATGACAGCAATATGCAAGTGGTGGTCTTCCTTTGCGTTTCTGGTATTTAATCTCCTCAGGGGGATGTGCTGCACGCCTTCAGGCAGGATGCAGGAGGGAAGGGAAGGGCTTCTGATGGGGATGGAATGCGACTGGGGATGGTATTGACTCCTCTTCAGCCTACCACAGTGGTTAGGAAGAGTCCTGGGATAGAAGAGCGATGATAGATTGGCAACAGGGGTGTAACAGCAGTGATGGAGCAACAGGGAAGCAAGGGGACAGTTCCTGCTTCAAGAATGCGATGGACAGTGATGGGATGGAGTAGACAGTGATGCTAGACTGCGCTTCAGCCTAGAGAAATGATCAGATACAAGATATATCTGATAAACAGCAATATAGGAGCTTTAGGCCAGCACTGGGTGACCTACAAGTCCAAAGACAGAGATAGAGCTTATAGACAGTGAGGGAGAGTGAATGTGGTCGCTTTATTGAGGGGGAAGCAGACACTTCCTTGCAGCCTTTGGCTGCTGGTTTATATACAGGAGGGGCTGTGGCCCTGTAAGCACAAATGACTAAGTGCTTGGTAAGAGATTGGTAAGAAATTGGTAAGCAATTGATAAGCAGTGTAATCAGGCTGAGTCATCGATGGGGAGAGCCTGAACAAGCTGCTGAGCCAAGGGAAAGAGCAAAAACATAGGTAAAAAGGGGTGTATAACCAAGAATATGGAAAAATCATTGCATGGGGCCCAAAAGAGAGGGGGAGAAAGCATGGGATGAGTAGATCGAAGCTAAATGAGCATATGCGATGACATAATGCATATGAATCATAGGGGCATGAGTCATGAATTGATAAGCAGCATGATAAGCATGATTTGAAGGATGATTGGTAAGTGATTGGTAAGGGGGGTAATGGGGATTAGTAATGCCAAGAGGGGATGAATAATGCGCAGCAGAGTGAGTCAGAGTGAGCCAGAGTGACTCTGTGTGACTCAGAAAGAAGGGAAGCACAACCTATGATTTATTGAACTTTAGATCTGGAGATGAGCTTCTGAAGCAGTGCCACTGATGGGAGTGGCTGGGGGATAATAAAAGAATTGATCCGACCAGAAGAGCAGTGTCAGGGGGCCTTGAATGACAAGTAGAGTCACAGCTGGTCACAGAGTGTCACAAATCCCTTGGATTGAGCTTCTGTAGAGCAAAAACGCGAAATTTGGTGCTCCCAAAGTGCAGTCTTCCCTTGAGCAGTAAGGGGAAGGTTCTGTACTCTATCAGGGCTCCTAAGAAGGGTTCTAGAGCACTGTTTCATTCGTGTTTGTTGCGGGATAGCAGGGAAGAGAATCGCAAGTAGCGGATTCGACGTGTCCAGGGAAGCAAGATGAATGATAGAGGGAGATGGATGTGACAGGACTCTGGGATGAAAGGACCATATGCAGAGGACTCAGGAGACACAGAGACGACCAGGTATGAATTTTCAAGTCTAATGATAGACTTGAGACGACCAAAGTATGTGCACGACGCAGGACTGACGAGGAGAACACGCTGACCAAGAACAAGAGGTACTGGGGGAGCAGGCTGGGAAGATATGTACCAGACAGTACACAGGAGCTCAGGGAGAGGCTGTCCCAAGAGCAGGACATAGTTGAGGTCTGCTGCAATAGCGGAGAAACGTTCCAGAGAAAATGTGGACTCCATAGTGAGTGATGAAGCGGGTGTCTGGATTGCGGGTGGAATATCTCCGTGGGAAATGAACAGATTTACGTCGGAACTTGACAGGCAGATAGACCATGGTCTAGGCTCCATGATGGTATAGTCACATGATTGATAGCTTCAAAAATGGCAGAGCTATTCAAAATATCGGAATGCCGGCACTGGGCGCCTAAATTTGACATTTGGGCGCTAAAAATGATTCTTCCTTTTCTCCTTTGTTTCTCTATCGTTTCTTCTGCTTCTTTGGTTGTTCTGGTATGGGAGTTGGACTGCAGTAGGTTGCATTCCTCTCTCATACTGAAATGATCATCAATCCTTGGATTCTTCTGCTTCTTGGCGGTTCTTGTGCGAGGGATGACTATGACAAGCTTGTATTCATCCTTCGCATAAGGATAGTCATGACTTTGCGTGATATGGATAGCGAGGGCTGTCTGTATCCCTCAAGTCGGGACAATCTTTCAACAGATCTTGGGTGTGCGTTCTTCGCATTAGTTTCATCGGCTAACTTTCTCCATGTCCACAGTACCAAACACGTTTGGTGCGTGACACCAGGTAAAATAAATCAGGTCCGGTGAAAATAACACAAGGCATGGGATATATCGAGTTCACGGAGAACTCACGTCAAGGCAGGGTAAACGGCGAGGTGTGGTAACGAGTGAACAGAGTATAGACCAAGGGTCGTACTTAACGGAAGGTTATTGGCGCGTCCGTGACCGGAGTAAGTGATGAGCGACCGGAGTTGGGCTAGAGAGCTGCGACGCGACCAGAGTGACCGGATGAGACCCGGAGTTGGACATGGTCGTAACAGGGTGAGAGGATCTACACCAACAGGGTGATGCAGACAGAGATACAAGATACTCCTGAGGTACAGGAGCAATAGAAGACAAAGGGGACAGGTGTCTGGACTCTTCCTATAGCTTAGGAATTGTCAAAGTGGGGATTGAGTTGACTGAGACTGAAGTAGCAATACTACACCTAGAGATTGGTGCAGCAAAGGGGAAAGGGGCCTCCTGATGTCCAGAAGCAATGGGAGATGAAGGATAGACTGGCTAGACTCCGATTGAGCCTAGAGAAAGACTTGGACTTGAATAGATTGAATAAAACTTGAATATTAGAGCCTTTAGACCTTCACTGAAGCCTACAAGACTCAAGGAGCTGAGGGGATACTGACTGAGAGAGACTGAGAGAGGGATAATTTCGTGCAATTGGGCTTTTTTCCACTGGGCTGAGCCCAGGGGTTTAAATACATGGGGGTTTCATGAACCTTACCGCCAAGTCGCTTATGCAAATGTTTGATCCAAAACAGAGGGGTTTGGATGTTGATGTTGAACTTGCCGAGCTGGAGGAAGATTTGGACACAGAGGACACTGCAATGATTGCTGAGTCAAATGATACTGACAGTGACGATGTGGGGGTGGACAATATTGATGGGTGGGTTGATGAAGTTGAAAAAATGACCGAGGCTGAGAGACATGAACTGAAAGAGTCAATCCGTCCGATTACATTAGCAGTTGGCAAGGTTTGCATGAAATATCTTACCTGAGCAGTACTGATCACTTGCTGGAGCAGTTGCGCACTCTTTCCTTCAAGATTATTCATTCAACGACTATCATCCTTCCCGCTTGGAGAGAGATCTGCAACAATCTTGGGTTGGAGGCACGTTTGATTCCCCGTGATGTTTCTACATGCTGGAATTCAATCTGTGACATGATCGAGGTTGGTGTTGAGTACCAGCAGGCTGTTGATGGAATTACTCAGCATAGGGACCTTGGTTTGAGGGGGTTCAAACTGAGTGATCATGAGTGGGAGGTACTGAGGGAACTGTGCAATGTTCTGAAGGTGAGCACGTTATGGCACACCTTTACCACATGTTGTACCAAATGGAAACAAACATTGCAGATTCTCAAGCAAGCTACGCTATACTTTTCATGCGGTACCACTTACATCCCATCCATGACGCAGCAGTCCCACTCCATGCCCAATCTAGTGGCTGTCATCCCTGCCATGGATGTCATAGACAGGGAGTTCACCACTTTCTCTCAGAGCCCCACTCACTCGCCATCAATTCGTGCTGCTGTTCAGCTTGCACGGAAGACGATCAACCGCTACTACTCCTACACAGATGATTCAATCCTTTATCACATTGCAATGAGTAAGTGATTTACCTTTCTCCTTCAGCTTACTAACATATGCTATGTTTTTGCCAGTCCTTCACCTGCAACACAAATTAGCCTACTTCAAGAATGCCCATTGGCCAGTGCCATGGATTGAGACTGCAGAGCAGCTCATTCGCGAAGAATTCAAGAAGTATTGTTGGAGCAATACCTATATACATAGAGGAACTGCTACTCCAACTCACCTGTTGGGTGGAGTGCACAACCTGAGATGATAGCGGTAGCTGGTCAAGAGCTGTTATATTATATAAGTGATGAACGCTGTTTATATACAACAAACATTGTGACATGTGACTGTGACGCCTCATGACTAGGGTCAGCCAGTGCAAGTCATCGATGAACTTCACCTGTCCAGGTGCTCAACTAAGGAGCTCACTGGCTGGCGCAAATCATTGACAAACTTTGCCTTGTGGCTGTGCAGGGGCTCAACTAGGAGCTCACTGTCCTCCACAGTGTCAAGCTAGTTAAAGTGACACTCAGGGAGCTGGAGCGCTGTCTGGTGCATTGCTGCACACAGTGCGCTCATGGGGCTCATAACCTGTTGGAGCAATACCTATATACATAGAGGAACTGCTACTCCAACTCACCTGTTGGGTGGAGTGCACAACCTGAGATGATAGCGGTAGCTGGTCAAGAGCTGTTATATTATATAAGCGATGAACACTGTTTATATACAACAAACATTGTGACATGTGACTGTGACGCATGATGTGTGACATGTAACATCTACTCTAAAGAGGACTATTACTAAGTCTACACTAATATGGGTCGCAGTCTTGTGCGCACTTCATCGATGGTTTACGCTGGGTGCACGTGCAACTTCAACACTCCCCCTCGCTGTGCTGCACATAGAGCACTTCAGCGAATAAGGCGCTAGATGCTGCCAGAGGGAAATTGTAAGCCCAGTTGAGCTCTGAACTTCACGAATTTCTGGCGGGGAAAGTTCTTGGTGAGCAGATTGGCAGGATTCTCAGCACCATCAATAAAGAATAGTTCCACGTTACCTTTCATGACTGACTCATGGATTCCATGGTAGCGGATGTTGATGTGCTTGGAGCGAGACTCCGTTACAGGGTTGGATGCCATGAATATGGACCCCTGATTATCACCGCAGATCGGGATAGCTTTCAGCTTATAGCCAAGCTCACCGAGTAAACTCCGCATCCAGGTAACTTGGCAAGCACAATCGCTCAAAGCCATGTACTCTGCTTCAGTGGACGAGTACACAATAGTCTTCTGCGCACGAGAAGTCCAACTGATCAAGCCATTTGCAAGCTTCAGGTAGAAACCTGTCTGCGAGAGGCAGGAGGTAGGGTCTGATCCCCAATCTGAGTCCGTGCATGCAATCAGGCCAGCACAGGATCCACCATTGTATACTAGGGAGTATGTAGATGTCCCAATTAGATAGCGACAGATATACAGCGCTTTATTCAGGTGGTCCTGAGATGGGTTCACGGCATGGCGCGAGAGATGGGTGACTGCAAAGGCAATGTCGGGCCTAGTGCCTAACATAAGATACAGGAGGGACCCTATTACTGTCTGGAAACGGGAGTGGAGTTCCGCATCAACAGGCTCTGTATTCTTGGCAGCATAGTAGCCAGCCAGCAGTGGGGTGCTTGTGGACTTTGCATTGAGCATGCTGCAGCGTTCAATGACCTTTTGGAGGTACACGCATTGGTCTAAGTGGATAGCGCGACCTTTGCGAGTGATTCGATACGGAGGAACTCATCTGGTTCTCCAAGGTCTCTACACTCCCATTTGTGCATGAACTGCGCTTTGATGGCATCAACAACAGCCTTGTTGGGGCCACAGAATAGTGTGTTGTCAACGTATATGATACCAATGACAATGTTGGTGCCTTTCTTCTTGTAGAAGAAGATGCCTGCTTCAGATTTGAGGCGCTCAAACCTGAGTTCTTTCAGAGACTCATCAAGTGTATGCCACCAAGCTAGGCCAGCCTGTTTGAGGCCATAGAGGGCATGCCAGAGGTGGAGCACTTTGCGCTCTTGCCCAGGAGCTGCAAACCCTTCAGGTTGCTCCATGTAGATTTCTTCATCGAGCTTGCCATACAAGTAGGCGCTCCGAACGTCGAGTCCAGTGATATACCAGTTTTGTAGTGCAGCAAGTGCAAGCATAAGGTGCACTGTTTCAAAGCGCATGACTGGTGAGAAGACCTGGTTGAAATCCAATCCCTCGACCTGGGAGAAGCCTTTCACAACTAAGCGGGCTTTCTTGTGGCCATCCGACTTCACGTCGAAGACCCATCGATTCTTAATGACCTTCCAGTCTCAGGGACGGTCAACTAGCTCAAAGACTTTGTGCTTTCGCAGCACGTCGAGCTCTGCTTGGCAAGCAAGTCGCCAGAGTTTCTGTTCCACTTGGGGTAAGCAAGCAATGTCCTTGTAGGACCAATCACAGACATTCTCATATTGAGGGTCACGGGTTGTGAGGGCTTTGCCCATCAGGAATTGGACTAGGTTTGCTCCCCCTTCCTCGCACATCTTTTGCACATCTTCCTCACTGGGTGTTGCAGAGGTGTCGGGGAAACCACCGGGTATGTTGTCCGGTGTGTCCGGTTGTGGGGGCCTAGAGGCCTCACCCACTGTTTCTCACCATCGTGAGGCACTTTCGATATCCTGGAGTTGCTCAACAGGGTGTCGCAGCTCACCATACACATTACCGGGGTGCAATGGCGCTCTACGTTCGCGTTGGGGGCGGGCAGGGATATTCACTGCAGGGGGTCGCAGCGCATTCTGGCAGCGTTCAGCTCGGCCAGGGCGCTGCGGTGCCAGAGGTGGCGGGTTTCTCGCCGGTGAAGGCGTTCTCGGTGCCGGTGGAGGCACTGGAGATGGCATACGGGGAGGATTTATTTGTCTAGGCTCTTCCTCAGGAGCCTCAGGTTCCTCGCGCTTTGGATCGTCATCCTGTGCTTGGGGATGTGGGTAGCCATGGTCGTGTTCCACATCATCATCACTGTTGTTATCATCAGGGGGATTCCCCGGTCAATCAGTGGCTGGTTTCGGATTTGCCCTTCTGAAAGGGTTCTCGAGAGGTTCGCGCCTGTTTTTGGGGCAGCGAGGGAAATGATGCTCGTCAAAGACAGCGTGTGCAGCAGTGAACACTGCATTGGTGGAGCGCATAAACAAGAAGTTGCGCTCATTGCCAGGGGCAACACCGACATAAGTCATAAGCTCCGACTTGGGAGCCATCTTATTCACTCTAGCCATTGCTGGGAGATATACAAATGCTCCACAGCCAAACACACGTAGGTGATCGATGTTAGGCATCTCCCCCTTAAGCATTTCGTGGGGGGTGCACCATCGCAGGCAAGCTACCGGAGTACAGTTATAGATGTGGGCTGTGTGAGCGAAGACAAATTCCCACCAGGAGTCAGGGATGCAGGCTTGATGCCGCATAGACTCTGCTTTATCCATGAGAGTGCGCCCTAAACACTCGGCGTGGCCATTCTGCATGGGAGTTCTTGGAGCACTTTGATATATTTTTATTCCTTTTTCAAGGAGTGCTCGATCAAACAGATCGGATTTATACTCTCCGCCAGCATCGGACATCCATCCAACGATGTGTGCATTATGTTGGACATGCACCATTTCAAGGAAATCTTTGGTGGCCGTAATCGCTGCAGCTTTGGAGCGAAGAGGCATAGTCCAGGCATGAGAAGTAAGGTCATTGTAGAAGGTGATAACATATTTAAACTTCTGGTACAATGCAACCAGGAAGGATTTGAGATCAGAGTGCACCAGCTCAAAGGGCTTGGAAGCATGTCTTTCATTCTCTGGGAAAGCTCGAT